>JABSTB010000482.1:0-77509 GCA_013756995.1 Neonectria neomacrospora | reverse complement strand
ACCATGACGAGCAGCGTAATGACGGGATCCTACCATCGCGACGGCTTCAAAGCCGCGAGAGCTGGCTGTAAGCCGGGCTTGTGGGGGAGTGTTGAACGCAGTCACCTAAGATGTCACGTGCCGGTCGCGGCAGCAGACATCTTACAAGCAAGCATCCGGCATCACAACAGCTATGCCAACGCATTCATGGAGTAGGATAGAAAGGAAGGGAATGATATTACTGTGTACATAAGGGATCATTCCCCCCGTAGCTAGCCAAGTCCATCACCTCGTTTTCTCGACCTTTTCCCACCTTTTGATCTGTCTGTCTCACGGACCCCTAAAAGACCTCCTGTTCCACATGACCACCTTCCTACCCTATATCTTGCCACAATTTTGTAGGGCTGACAAGCTGATTTTCTTCCTCGAGTCCAGGAAGACCCACGAGTCTACGTGGAGTGGCCAGTGGGGTCACCCGGCCGAGCACGTGGTCCATGCCGTATCCGGAATTATCGGGAACACTTTCTCCGATCGGTGACGTAACGGATGCTGGCAGGCTGCACAGCAACACCACAGCCACGACTCGTGATGCCTCCAGCATCTGGTTTACCAGCAGCTACAAGTCACAATCCAACCATGCCTCGAAACGGCGCATCTGATCGGCAGTATCCCACGCGGATCGAGGCCCTCTTACGGCCTGTCCACCGGCCAATTCTCTACCTCAAGCGAGCCGGCACTGCTGCATCCTATCCCATCCGCGGCATCTGGTATTTTCTGCGCCATCGCGAGTTCTGGCCGCTGTTCGCGGGGCGCATGCTGCCTCTGTCGCTCATATCGTTCTTGGTCTATTTCGTTCTCTTCACCTTTGCCTTTTTGCCGCAGTATGCGTTCCTGGCTATCTTCCATGGATGGGGTGCCTGGTTCAACGCTATGGTGCTGGTGCTGGGAGAGGGACTGGTGATCATCCAGGCTCTGTTTGAGGGTTTCTTCGTGGACGAGTCTCGGGTGGATGTCTTCGATGTGAGTCTCACTTCTCTGCACAACCGCACAATTCGCGTCCGGTCGCTAATACTTGCTTAGGCAACTCTCATCAACTTCTCTTTGACCGAGCTCATCGCCCCGCACCGAATCTTGTTCCGAGATGCTCCTAATTCCGTCAAGATGCTTGGAAAACCTACCAGCGCTGCAGTGTACACGCCGTGGAGCATTATTCAGATCGTCGAGTTGATTGTGTTCCTGCCCCTCAACCTAATCCCGTACGTCGGTACGCTCGCATTTATCATCATCACGGGAGCGAGACTCGGCAAGTTGTCCCACTATCGTTGGTTTGAAATCAAGGGCCTGTCAAAGGACCAGAAGAAGAAGGAACTCAGGGACCGCGCGTGGGAGTACATCTGGTTTGGGACCGTCGCCATGATTCTGGAGCTGATTCCCATCATGTCACTCTTCTTCCTCTTGACTACAACGGCGGGAGCAGGTATGTGGGCGGCACGGATGGAGGAGGAGGATAAGAGAAGGGCCGTGGACGATCTCATAGGCCAACAGGACCCATCCGCACCACCTCCGTACACAGACAATGTCGTATAACGCATTGTGTTAAATTATACCTACACCGGAATCTGAAGCCATCTACACCTCACTCATGCCTCTTCAAGTTGGTACCGACCATGTCACTGCCTCCTCTCGCCGCTCCGTTTCATGTTTGCAGATCACACACTGTGTAGACGCTCAGGGCAAGAAGCTCCTGCCTGAGGTGTTCTCCCTTTCGGCTCCTGCCAATTGAACTTGTTGAGTGAAGGAGCTCCGGGCTTGGGTGAGGTTGGTTGGCCGTCAACTGCATGTCAATCGAAATCCGGACAAGTTGATCCGCGCGTGTTCAACGTTTCAAGAGGGCTCGTGCTCGCTGTAAGTGGAAGGAGCTAGTTGCTGCGCGATGGCCTTTTCGCGTGGCTCGAATGACCTCAAGCAACTCTGAGAGCAGTACTCACGATATCGAGAGACAGAGAAGGGCCGGAAACCATGAGACCTCGCAAGCCAAGAAATAGTATCAATGTCTAATGCACCTCTCGCTGGTTCACAACCACTTGCTTCAGGGAACCCCTATTCTTCCACTCAACCGTCCACGGCCGACAATCCAATCAACGGCCGTTGCCAGTTGAATCGCGAGCACCGCGCACCTGCCCTCTCTTTCAAGCCGCCCAGTTGCCAGTCGCGGTGGTTCGTTGCAAGCCTTAGGCAATGCCTCACCCAACGGCTCATCCCCAACAACTACCCAGAGGGAAGGAGCCTCCTTCCTCGCCCACAGCCAGGGCACACACCTTTCCCCCCACAACTCGAAACCCACAAAGACTTTTCTCCCGTCTTCGATTCTCTCCTTTCAAACCTTTCCTCTTCATCCTCTCTCACTCTCTCCAGCAGACGAGAATCTCTCCACCTTCTCGTCTCTTTCGTTCTCTTCCACCCCTGGGACTTTCGTCTCATCCTCCTACACTCGTTCCCCTTTACTCTATCATCTCCTCTCGTTTCAGCAGCTCGTCGTCTCTCATCCTGCCTGGCATCCTCCACCTCTTCTTCAGCCTTTGAGAACCCCCTCTGAAGAAGACTCGCCCAGATGCGCATCTCCGCGTCTCTCGGGGCCATTGTGGCCACCGGGCTGCTGGGTCACACTAGTGCCCAAGCTGCCGACTATGGGTGAGTGCACCCGTTCAACTTTACCTAGGTTCATGCTAACGCGAGACAGTTCTTCGAATGGCATCCCAACTGATGCCACCGGCAATGTTCCTCCTTTCAACCCCAACGGTTCGCCTGGAAGTTTCCCAGTTCCTGGAACTGTCCCCGGCAGCATTCCTGGAAGCGTCCCTGGTGGCGGCTCTCCTGGTGTTCCTGGCAGTATCCCTGGCGGCGGTTCTCCTGTTGTTCCTGCTGGTGGCATCCCCAACACCGTCCCTGGCATCCCTGGCATCCCTGGCGGCGGTTCTCCTGTCGTTCCCAGTGGTGGTTTCCCCGATGGTGGTTCTACTGTCATTCCTGCCGGTGGCATCACTGGCATCACTGGTGGTCCCGTGATTGTCCCTGGCAGTCTTCCCGGTCCTGGTGGTGTCCCTGGCGTCCCTGGTGCTTCTGGTCTCAACCCTCCTACCTGTCCCACACAGACAACAACCGTCTTTGTTACTGTCTACCCCACAATACCCGATGACTCTTCAGATGGCTCTTCAAACGAGTTCCCAAATGGATTCCCAGACGGCTCTATCCCGGACGGCTCTGTCCCAGACGGCTCTGTCCCAGACGGCTCTGTCCCAGACGGCTCTGTCCCAGACGGTTCCAACCCTGATCAGACAGTTGCTCAGCCCCCTGTTCCCACTCAACCTCCTTCCTTCTCACCTTTCCCACCATACCCCTCTGTTTCACCTTTCACCACCTTGACCATTGACATTTGGGGCTCACCCGACGATGGAACTGGGTCTGGCGATGGAACAGCCACTGGTGATGGAACGGACCCTGATGACGGAGCAGCATCTGGCGACAATGGCACTGGCCCTGTCGATGGAAACAATCCCAGCGATGGCAGCATCCCCGGCGATGGTAACGATCCCAGCTCTGACTCCCCTTTCTTCTCTCCTGTCCCCGCCCCTGACGCTGCACCTGAGTATTCCAGCGATGCTTTTGGCGGTTTCCCTACTGGAGCTCCTGGTGATGCTTCTGGTGGCTTCCCTGGCAGCCTTCCAAATGGTCCTGGCGCAGGCACACAAGCACCTGCCCCCATCCCTTCTCAAGCACCTGGCTCCGGAAGCCCTGGATACACTCCTGGCTTACCACCTTTCAACCCCTCTGGAGATTCAGGTCAGCAAGCCAGTGATGGCTTTCCTCTGCCAACTCAAGGTTCTCAAATTCCAGCTGGAGGCTCTCCCTGGTTGACGAATGCCCCTGGTAATGGACCACTTCCCACCTCGTTCATCACCATAACTGGCGCGGATGGGCTTCCAACTGTTGTCAACGGTGGCACTGGACCACTTCCCACCTCACTCATCATCGTCACTGGCGCGGATGGACTTCCAACTGTCGTCAACGGACCATTTCCCACATTTGTCACCATCACCGGTGCAGATGGACTACCAACTATCGTCAACGGAGGCAACAGACCAGTCCCTTCATTTGTCACCATCACCGGTGCGGATGGACTTCCAACTGTCGTCAACGGACCAGTTCCCTCATTTGCCACCATCACCGGTGCAGATGGACTTCCAACTATCGTCAACGGAGGCAACGGACCATTTCCCACATTTGCCACCGTCACTGGTGCTGATGGACTTCCAACTATCATCAACGGAGGCAGCGGGATCCCTGGAGGTCAAGGCTTCCCACCATCGGCATCCTCAGACGTTTCTCCCGCAAGCAACGACCAATGGGTGCCCCAAGGCATCTCGACTGGCGTCCCACTTCCCCTCCCCACAATCACTGGTGCACCTGGTGGCCCTATCCCTCAAGGACCTGATGGCTCTGGGACTCCCTTCCCAGGTGGTGCTGCAGGAGGCGTCACGACATGTGCGACGTTCACCATTATCGGCTCTGACGGTCTTCCAACTGTTGTTGACTCGACTTGGGTGATCCCTGCCACTGCTACAACTGAAGCGTCTGCTCAGCTGCCAGCCACTATCATCACTCAAGGACCTAATGGCCTTCCTCTCACCATTGTTCCTCAAGGCGGCTCAGAAGACTCTGGCATCACAACATGCACGAGCTACACTGTGATCGGCGCTGATGGCCTCCCAACTGTTGTCGACTCGACTTGGGTGATCCCTGCAACTCCTGCAAGCGAAGCTTCTGCTCAGCTACCGGTCACCTTCGTTACTCAAGGACCTGATGGTCTTCCTGTCACTGTTGTTTCTCAAGGACCTGGCGGCCCACTTGTCACCATTGGCCCCCTTGGCGGCCCAGATGGCTCCGGCATCACGACTTGCACAAGCTACACTGTCATTGGCACCGATGGTCTCCCAACTGTCATTGACTCGACTTGGGTTATCCCAGATCCTACGCCTATTTTTGAAAGCTCCCTAATTTCCATTTTCACTGGCGTCCCCTTTCCTAGCGTCCCCTCTTCTGGCCCCGGTGGCATCTCTGGCGGTATTCCTTCTGTGACAGGCAACCAAGGCGACGGTGCTCTCATCACTAACTACACGAGTTATACCGTCATTGGCACCGATGGCCTCCCCACTGTTGTCGACTCCACTGTGGTTGTTCCAGGACCTGTCAACACCTTTTCACCATTCCCCGAAATCCCTGGAAGCCCCATTGAGGCGTCCAGTGCCCTTCCAAATGGTGTTCCTCCAGCTGTTACCGCTCAGCCCAACCCAATCCCTGGCCTGCCTTCTGCTGGCCCTGCTGGTCCCGCTACCCCTGGAGACGGTGGCATTACGACTTGTACAAGCTACACCTTCATTGGACCAGATGGCCTTCCCACTGTTGTTGACTCAACTTGGGTGATTCCAGCTGCCGTCGACACCCAGGCACCACTTCCTGGCAATCCTTCATACGTGTCCAATGCCTATCCCTCTGGCCTTCCAACTGGCATTCCAGGTCAGATCACAGAATCCCCAAGCATGTCATCTCCGGGAGGCTCTGGCGCCGAAGGTGGCGTCACAACTTGTGCGACTTACACTGTCATCGGTGCAGATGGCCTTCCAACCATCGTCGACACCACTTGGATCGTGCCTACAGGAAGTGCTCTGCCAACCGGGACAAGTCTTGACTTCCCTCAGAACACTCTTACCGGCGTCCCCGTCTCCTTCACATCTGACGCTGCCGCGGGACACTTCACCGCTGTGACCACAGCTGTCATCATTGGCCCGGATGGACAGCCCACGCCTGTTGTTCAGACTGTTGTCTTGGCAAGCGCAGCTGATGAAAGTCTTCCCTCTGGAGTTCCCCAGGGCACTGTTTCGGGAATCCCCGCACCCCCTCTTTCTGGTCCTGTCGTCTCAAGTGATGGCGTGAACCCCATCCCAACTGGCCTCCCCAGTCTCAGCGAGTACGGTGCTGGCCCCCTGTCGGACATCTTTGGAAGCAGTGCCGACGCCCAAGCCACCTTCATCTCTGGCACCATCACTAGAACGCTCACCTCGACTATCACACAAATCCTCAACCCCACTGGTGGCCCAATCATCTCTGACGGTGCTGTCCCCTATGACCCTCGCGGAAATGGCGAACCCATCTCTGATGTTGGCTATGGCCCGATCCCCTCTGAGATAACTCTCTTCCCCCAAGCATCGGGTGTTGAGACCAGCGTTTGGACCAACATCATCGTGGAACCCACAACTACTTATACGATCAAATTCCCCCTCACCACAATGGCCACTGTTGCTCGACGGGTTATCCGGCGACAAGAAAGGTATGTGAATCGAATGAATATCTCGATCCCTGCTAACTGTGCCTAGCTCTGAGCCCTCCTTCTCGGCTTGGACCAACTCAAGTTCTGCTTCGATGTCCCTCACCGAGAACACGTCCCTCGGGGTGAGTTTGTCTTCTGCCTTCACTACTACGGACGTGCTTCCCACTCCCAACCCTCTCAGCCAAACCGTGACGGGAGCCGAGACAGCTCCAACGATCTGCACCAGCGGTGGCCGCATTGGAAACACGACACTTGATGTAAGTTACCTCATCGGTTCATCATACACTCCCTAACTCTCTGCAGTTCGACACCTCTAAGCCTGGACCACTCTTCAACCCCATTGAGGCCATCTGGTTCTCCGAAGGCTTCCACGTTTCGCCCCCATCGTTGCAACCAGTCCAGCCATACATCCCAACATCTGGTGGTCAGCTTGTTGAGTTTGTTCCCCCCTCACTGTCGAACACTACAACTGGTGGATCCGGTGATGTTGCTGAGATCGGCGTTGGCCCTCATGCTGCTAGCCCATGTTTTAGATTCGACTTCTTCGGCGCAAACCTGGGATGCGAGACTGAAGGCAACGAAGAGTGGTGCGAGTTTGAAATTTTTGCTTACCGCTACAACGACACTTCCTCTGGCGAGCAGTCCATTGCCTGGTCCGAGACCAAGCAAGTTCCCGCCTGCTCCACATTCCCTGAGGGCGGCTACGAGCTGACCCCCATTGAGCTGGAGGGGTACAAGGATCTCTCATCGGTGTTGATCACCGTTCGAGTTGGTCTGGAGTTGCGAACCTGGTGGGGCGACGACTTCCGAGTCGGCTGGACCGACAACAGTTGCGTCGCTGAGGCTTGTCGCTCAACTACTCCATCTCTCCACGTCAAGCGGGAGACTGTTGCATCGGCCCTGCGCCGTGGGATTTGGGGATGGACACGATCTGGACTTCAGCGTCTTGATGACGATTTGGTGTGGGAGTCGATGAACTGAAGGATGTCTTGATGGACGTCTTAAAATGGTGATGGAATATGGCGAGTTGCTTTGGGAGGATTTTCACTGTATTCACTGACACGATTTGATGTGGATTTCTTGGACGGGCGTGTAATGATTGACCGGCACATGGGTTTAATTCGGAGGCAGTTAAATGGATGGAGGATCATGTCAGGTATCACGGATAGCCCTTGCTTGCCAAAGTAATCATGATAAACAGCATTGGCCCAACAATTTTCCTTGTGCAGTGGCGTCTCGACTATACTTTGCCGTCTGAACAGGCGATCACGGTGGGAGATGCACTCAATTTCGTGCCCCCGGTTGACATCTAGCCATGGAACTGCAGTGTAAGCTTCTCAGTAAGAAATAACAAGCTTTCTTACATCAATAAGCGTAATTGGTTTAGTGGTAAAATTCTCCGTTGCCATTCGAGTAACGTCGGGGAGCCCTGGGTTCGATTCCCAGATTACGCATTATACACGATCTAGTTGGTTCTATCTTTTTGCCTGCGAGTCGCATCGCGGAGGTTCTTCCTCCTATCCTGGCAGCTGATTTTTGGGAACGACTTGGTAGGGCGTTGTGTCACATAGACCTGGAAATCGTCAGGGCTTGGGAAATGCAATGTTTCTCATGTTCCAAGTTCTTAGCCCGAAATGTAATCAATGTTGCATGCACCGGAGTGGCACGTTTAGTTGGTGAGACCCAGGGGATATCTTCTCAAGCGAAGCGGAGGCTCGGCTTGGGTGGCCGGGACACTGCGCTTCGTGCTGTTGTCCCTGCAAACCCCGTCCCATGGCGTACAAGCGGGCTTGCAGTATGCCACGTCCGAGGGAACTGTGCCGAACTCGAAGTAGTCGGCAAGAATCTTGTTGACACACGAACTAGGGTCCATGCCAATGACTGTATGTCCCATGGCCTCCTGGATAACGAGACCAGAGCCTGGATGCCCTGCAGCCATGGCGCGGGCGGCACGAAGCGGCGTGACGGGGTCGAGGCGGTTAGACATGAAGAGCAGCGGTGCCGCGGGGACGCCGGATACTCTGGCCGGATTGGCGGGAGGCGTAGAAAAAGGCCCACGAAAACGCCAGTTGGCTCGGAAGCGCCAGCTCGAGCAGCCAAAACGGATGGTAGACCAATAGGGCCCGAGGATGCGAGAGCGGGCGACCTGCTGGCTGACGTACGACTTCCACCCGGAGAGGTCCATGGACGTGACGTCGTCGCCGTCACCGCAGAGCACCGCGAGACTGGCCTCATCGCCCTGAGACACAGACTGGTTGGCGGCGGCAGATGCGCAGTCGCCGCCGAGAGAAGGGAAGTTGCCAGCCTGCACGATGGCGGCGGCGAGCAGCGTAGCGTTGCCAGCGATACCCTGGGCAAGGCCGTAGGCGAGGGTCTGAAAACCTGCGACGGGGTCGTACAGGACTGAGCCTATGATGGTGCGGACGTCGTCGCCGTCGAGGACGAATGGGGCATTTTCGTACTGGAGAGCCATGGGCGACTCGTCGAGGCGGGCGATAAAAGACTCGACGCGAGTCTTGATGTCTGCGGGACCGGTGTCGTTTTCGGTTCTCAAGGCGCAGATGAGCGAGCTGGCGTTGTAGCAGCCGTTGAAGAAGCGGCCGTATATTTTGTCAGCATCGACAAGGTTAGTGGTCCAGCCCTGGACGGAGTTAGAACAGTTCATTCAACAGGCTGATTCCTGGCAGACTCCATGGAGGACAGCACTTACAGGTCCGGTGGAATAGTCGTAGGCGTTAAAGACACCGTCGAGGACCACCCGTCCAACGCGGCCGGGGAACATGGAGGCAAAGTAGTTCCCAAGGATTGATCCATAGGAGAAGCCAATGTATTGAAGCCTGGGAAGATCGGTTCCATTCTTCCCACTTCTTTCAGTGACGGCGTCTCGTTTGGATGCGTTTCGTAGCTCGTCGATTTTATCCACCATAGCGACCATATCCCGAGCCACCGAGGCAGTTCCCGCATACCCCATAATCTCTCCATTTGCCTTGTCCGACTCTTGACAAATCTCAGCGTATGAGTCTCTGATGGCGTGGTTATACCGAAGAGCATTGATACCCTGAGTCAAGCCTCCGGTGCCTCTGACCTGCAACGTCATCGCATCGCGGGCGAGTACGCTCTGAAAGCATTGCGATTGAGGCGTGCTGAAGCCAATGCCGCGGGGGTCAAAGGAGACAATCTCGTAGTGGCGGTCGTTGTCGATGATGCTCTGTATTTGATGCGCCTTGGTGACCATAAACTCCACACCAGAGTTGCCAGGACCGCCGGGATTGGTGAAGACGGAACCCCCGAAAGATGGGTCATCATCAGAGACGGTGGCAGGGAGTTTCATGATGGCGATTGCGACGGTGCGGTCGTCGGTCTCGTTGAGCCAGTCGAGAGGAAGCTCGAGGCGGGCACACTTGTACTCATTGTAACAGCCATGGTACTGTAAGTCTGCGCTTGGGGCAATGGATGTCCAGTCAAAGGACGAGTCCAGGGCTACCACCCTCGTAGATGCAGCGATGATTGCCACGAATAACGTGAGAAGCATCTTGAACAACAGTATCCTTGGTATGTCTTGATCGAATAGTTCTGCCTCTGTCGTATCAAGGAGTGGAAAAGAGACTTGAATGAGGAATCTGGCTGAGACTGGCCCGTTGCGTTTTCCATGGTAGGAGACGACGGATAATTTATATGGTCCATCGAAGCGGAATTTGGGCGAGCCTTTGGAACTCTTACGTGAAATGTAGCTATTGATGGTGGAGTGGTTGCGGATCTTCATCAGGGCCAAGAAAGCGATAGACGAACCGCCCTATCGCTGCTGTCGTTTCCAGGTGCTGGCCCCGCTGTCCCCGCCATGAGGCCATGTCGTCTCTATGATGCTGGACTTCGTCTTACTCAGCCTCCGAATCTAGTGATCATGACGTTTCTCTTCTGTCAACTCCGCCTCGCATCTCTCGTCAAGTGATGCTCAGCTCCAGGCGTGAGACTGATGAGTTAGCATCAGTGGCTCATGTAGTCGTAGCCCTCGGAATAAATGGTGGGCTAAAGAGGCAGTATCTCGCTCCGTCGGGTCGTCCTGCTCCATTTGCGGTTGAGTATCGCTCCCTGGATGATCGATCGACTCTCAAACTGAGTAGCTCAATCTAGACCTGAGGTGTTTGCTGGATGTATCGCATGCGCTTAGTCTTGTATGCCTTTGTCGAGTTCCAATTGTTGATGAACAAGTAACAAAAGAAGATCAAGGCCATGCCGCTGAAGATGAGCGGACCAAGGATTGAAAATATGGTAAAGACATAGGCAGCCGAATGAAAGGCCTGGTTGTCCGCGAGGTCATTCGTTGCGAGCCCGACCTGCATGGCCCCCAAGACAATGGCAATGTAGACGATGAAGGACGCCAGGACGGCAAAGGTCTGGTTCCAGAATTCATCGTAGCGCTGCCAGGCGCGAATGTAGCCGGTGAAGAAGAGAGGCGGATATAATCTATAGATCTTGTTGAGGCGGCTGAGGCGCAGCTCGCCATACACGAAGCGCTGGTCGATGTGGCTGTATATATTCTTCGTGCGGATGACTTCGCGGGTCATGATGCCCCAGGCGGACCAGGTGAGCTCCTTAGGGAGCAGGTGTCTTTCCTGTGCGATATAAAAGTCGCTCTCATAGCGGATGAGGGCGATGTAGGAGAACAAAAGGCCCAGAGCTCGTTTGCGGATTGCCAGTCGTTTGCAAATGGGCTCTTGGGGCTTGGATTCCTGCGCCTTGGCTGATGCATCATTGCAAGAGCACGCCGTAGTTGGGTGAGGGCTCCCTGCAAGGTAGCGAGACCAAAAGGCGGAACACAGCAGAAAGCGCGGAAGAGGCTTGACAAAGATACGTCCGGTGTGCCAGACGAGATGCATGTCCATTCGCTCATCAACGATGATGTCGCGACCGATGGCGAGTTGTCGGTGTAGTGGCCGCGGCGGATTGGGTCGACCGACAAGCCAGAGGTATTTTTGGACTTTGGTCAGCCTCGCGAGGTCCAGTTCTCTGTCCAGGTCACTGTCAAGGTCGCCGTAGAGGTTGTTGTCGATGGCTGTATCGGAACTATCGACACCTGGCGCGGCCAAGTCGTCGGTTTCGGTGAGGTAGGATGCAGGGAGAAGTGAGTGGCTGTGACGGTGGTCGGGGTCGTTTTTCCTGTACGTGGCTGCATTGGAACCATGGCGACGCCGGGCGGAGACGTCGTCGGTGAGGTTGGACGCCGGGGAATGTGAGTTGCCGATATCCTCACCATCGTGAGGTTTGTACTGGAGAAGGCAACCGGAAAAGGGTGGTTGTGGCTGCGGTACCGACGTGGGCTGTGTTCGAGTCAGCGGCAGGTCGACAGACAGGAAGCGGAGGACGCTGAACTCACGTTTTGCTCTAGGTGTTCCATTTTCGTTTGCATCTCGATTGTCAGCTCAGCTTCCTTGGTCGTGGGATGTGTCCTGGATCAGACATTTGGCCAGAAAATGGACGAAACACTCGACGGGGAAGAAATTGGGTCAATTGGATTTGGCCCCCAAGGCCAAGGAATCGAAACAGCCGCCCTGGGCTTTGGATCTGCGCGCCACCGCATGATGGATTGAAATCTGTTGGTTGTGCTGGGGTTGATTTTGGCCAGTGCCCTCACATCAGGCTGTGGTGTAGTATCAGGCAGTGAAGCATGTGACCAAAATGCGCATCGCTTTGCGTCCTCACGCTCCTTCTACCAACACGATCGCGCTCCTTCCACAGGCCCGCTTTCTCCAGCCGAGCATGCGCTGTGGTTGTGCCTTCCCTGGCGACATCCCCATCCCTCCGCTATAAGACGTGAGATTTCGCCTTCAATAATCGTTCAAAGACGGGATTTCAGATACAAGTTTATACAGATTTCCCAACTAACGTAAACAGTCGATACAAGAAGCAATCCGCCCTCGGTCAAGCCAAATCGTTACAAGCCTAAATGGAGCCAATAGCACGATCAACACCAAGCAATATCCTACACAGCTTCTCTCAACATCTCTCTCCGCCACATCCAATAACCCCAAGTCTCACTCCGAGCTAGTCCCAGAATCAAAGGCCGAACGGTTGCCGCTGCTGCAGTACTCGGACTGGTCGTACACGATATGGTCATCGCCCGCGTCGCTGTCCGCTGCCTCGTTCGCGCCCATGTCGTCAACTCCGTGGTAGTCGTCGTCTTGGTATGTCTGGTCGTCATTTCCGGGCCGATGCGTCAGCGGTGCAAACACCAAGTCGCTCTGCTTTTCTCCCTCCGCCTGGCTGAAGAATGGGTGCTCTGCGTGGAGGGGCTTGCCCTGGCTGATGAATCCCATCGGGCTGTGGGCGAAGTCTTGACCGCGTCGGCGCACCGCGAGCCATTCCTGGATGAATGTCAATGGCTTGGTCGAAAACTTGATATCGTCCTCTGGCGTTGCGGCCGCCAACTCTTGGTCGGCCTCGGCCTCGTCGCCCGCTCCATCCATTGCCATCAACGCGTCGTAGTCTTCGTTGTCGGCGACACCGTCATTGATTCCCAGCAGCTTGCACACGCTTTCGTACTCGCCCCATTCAAAGTAAAGTCGGCCTGAGAAGATTCCCAGCTCAACACGAAGCCATTCCGGCGCAGTCCAGCCGCGGGGAAGCGGTGGAATGCTGTAGTAGTTCAATTCGTTGAAATGGAGCATCTTGCGTGTGATCGGCGCCGAGTACGTGAGGAGGTATGTCTGGAAGAGGATGTTTGGATCCCGTAGCATTGGGATCAATACATCTGCCTCTTCGGGGATGATGATGACGGCTGTTTCAGAGACGGGACTCCAGAGGATCCAGTTGACAGGTCGCTTCAACACTGTTAGTATTCCATATCCCGACGAACGGGTAAACTCACAAGGAAATTGTCCATTGCATCATCGAGCTTCTGCTTGATTGTTTTCTCGAATTCGCCCGTCACAAACAGCCTCGAGTCGGTGGCGTTTCGCGAGACTCTGAATTTGCGGCCCAGTCCTGTCTTTGACAGAGAGGTGAAGACATGGGTGAAGTAGTGAGCATCCGCTGGCATGTTTCCCGTTCGGGCGAAAACCTCCAAGTCGGAATGGAGGCTCTGGAACGAATGTGCCGCATAGTGCTGTGGCCTTCTGACCTGTCGCACCGACTCGACTTCAAAGACGACCTCTCGCTCCTGTTCTACCTGCTGCAGTGCTGCGGCCCGAACGGCGCGTCCGGTATCCTGGAATGTCTGTCTCCGGGCATCAAGTTCGTTGATGAAGGCCCTGAGCTCCTTGTTTGTTGACGTTTGCTGCTGCATGCCGCGGGCCTTTTGCTTCGGATCGTAAAGCTGTTGGAGCGTCTGTTGCTCGTCTTGCTTGATTATCGCAACGTACTTTTCCCGCTGAGACTTGATCTTCAAGAAATTGGGATTGTTCAGAGTCGCTTGCATTCGGCGACAGAAATCCTTTCCCTGGGAATAGTACAGGGGTTGAAGCTGCTCGATGCTTTCGCAGGTATTGTTAAGAAGCCACTCAATCCTATGTCTGTCAGCTCTGATCCTTCAGCTTAGGACAGGCACTTACACATCGGCCGAGTCAATCGATTCGTACATGGTCTTTTCCTGCAAATCCGCGATGCCCTGATGGACCTCGGGTGGGATAAAGAACGTCACGGACTGTGTTGTTCCAAGCTGGCGTAGACGCATGGCAGCTGCCTCTTGTTAGTAATTGAAACTCGACAACTGATGTTCACTAACCTTGAACTGTGTGATCCTTCGTTTGTCCAAGCCCAAGCGTGAGAGCTCCGCGCGCCTGTGGAGGAAGTTTGAGATCGGTGCCGCGAGTGTGAGCCTAGAGATGTGAGCTTAGGATACCAAACAAATTCGAGAACCTACCTCGTCCAGATAAACCAGACACATCTGTAGATCATCTGCAAAAGGCGATGCGAGAAGCGGCGTCTTTCTGCCCTGCTTGGTGACCACCCAAGGCTTGTTCCCTTCGTCAAAGTACATGGCTGCAAGCGCGGTGCCATCAACCTTGAGCCATTCCTGAGCGAGAGTAAGATTGTCCATTTCGAGGATCTGGGCGCCTGCGTCAATCAAGACACGGATTGATCTCTCCTTCAATCTATAAAGTAAGTTGATCTCCGATGCCCTTCCCGTATTCTGGCCTCCGGTTACCTTATGCGGCAAGACGCAGCGACGGTTGCGGGGGTGTAGGAGATAGGTCAGGACCTCCGCGCTCGTGTGCAGTAGACTCGGGAGATCTTGTTGCTTGATGTTCAGGGGCAGCATGGTTCGGTTGTCGTTGGTGCCGCTGAAGCCGGTGGTCAATGGCTTGCTTGCCGGTTTCTTGCTGTTTGGTTCGTTGACAAGCGGAAACAAGGGGATATCCCAGCCATTGGATTGCAGTTTGACCTTGAATTGCTTTGCGTGTTGTGGAAAGACAAAGTTGTTCAAAAAGTAGTCAATGACCACTCTGTTGTATCGTGCGTTCCCCCAAATCTCCGTGAGCTGGATCTCGTCGTCGACGTTGATCGAGTTCCAGGCTCTGAAGGACGATGGATAGTTCTCGATGCTTGTTGTCCACTTGTCGTACTCCGTCGATGGGTCGTCCGACTTGAGGATATGTTCCAGACACTGCCGAAGCTGGGCCAGGCTGATGCCGTCGTAGTAAAAGGCAAGACACGTAAGAAGGATTGCCACATCCGGATGCCCCCATTCCGACTGCTCACTCGGGACGCCTTTCGCGTGGAAGGGAACCGCAATCGGATCGCGATGCGGGTGAAGTCCGTACTCCACGTTCCACCGTTTTCTCAAAGTCGACATCAAAATTCGGTCGACGAGAAGACCTCGCAGGAGATACACAGTCTGCCGTATGCTTGGCTGATCGGGGCAAAGCCTCTGGATTCGATTTATGCTGCTAGGTCTGGGTCGCTGTACCGAGATGAAGTCTTTGATGGCCACTCTGTCTGCCTGTGGCATCCCGGAGATGGTCATCGGAAGAATCCCCCCCAAGCCCTGGCAGATGTCGGCCGTGACCTTTCGAACCAACTCATCTTCGACATCGGTTCGGAGGAAAAATAGGAGAGGAAACCCCCCGCTGGTGCGTCTGAGAATGCGGATCGAATGCTGGAAGGCCAGGCTCAGCTTAAAAACGTGTCCATCCACCAGCCGCAAAACTGCCTCGGCAACTAGCCATCGATGGGGATGGCCATCGACGCTCATTTGAGACCCTGATGGGTAGATGAGCTGGGTCCGGACCGCCAAAGTGTAGTCCGACTCGTCCAGGATATCCCTCGAGACCCTCGTCAACCAGTCCTGGACCTTGATCATGGACTCGGCTTGCGGAAGTTGATTGTCCAAGAGTCGCTGGCGGCCACTGAGCATAAACGACATGATGTGTTCAGGCTGGCAAATCATGATGCCGGCAGATTTCATTATGTCCTTGTGAACCACATCGTATATAGCAATGTTTTGCTTCGTATTCGGCGTCCGTCGAGAGAACGGGATATGCCTGATCTTACGCCCGAGTATACCACCGAGTCTGGACTGTAGCAACTGGGCATTCTGCTGGAGCAGTGCTTTCGGAACAATGACACGCACCAGTCGTGTCTTGTCGGCCAACGCAGCAGCCACCATCGGAATGATGCAAGACGTTTTGCCTGCAACATGTTAGTCCTTCTTCAGATCCCTCACATGGTTTGAGACCCTGATTTTCTGTCAAGATAACATACCTTGTCCCATGTTCATCTGAAGGACAGAATTCTTCCCGGATTCGGGTGAAATTGTGGCCAACGCGACATCAATCTGCACAGGGCGAATCATCATGTTGGATTCAATCTCCAACAGCAGCCAGTCAGGGTATTCGTCGGGGTTCCAGTTGGTGTGTCCTGTGTTGGACTTTTCCTCGCGGTATTGCCCAGACGCATTCTTCAGAACAAGGTCGTTGAGGCGAATTTCCCGCTGAAGTTCTGTGATGCTGACGCCCAGCTCGATCAGGCATTTGCGCATGCCACTTCCAAAAAGGCCTTGGGATCGTATGGACGCCAGCTGCCCAAGGACAGTGCCCTTGGTGATGACTGGCCATAGGTTCCCTTCCTGCAGCCATTTGATCTGTCTAGGGGAACAGTTCGGGCCTGGAGCATCGAGAGAAGACTGCACATCCCGGAAACCAGCCTCCACCTTTTTGGATATAGCTTCGATCGACTCTTGTCCTTGTCGGGTGAACTTTGGCACTTTCTCTGCATCCGTAGAAGGGTTGAGACTCTGGAACGCCGCCAGGCTCTTCTGTAGTTCAGTCGCGTACCGTTGTCTGACCGCAGATTTCGATTTTCCCAGGTTTTGAGAAATCATTTCCAACTTGAACGTTGCCGTCGCCACCTCTTGTTCTGTGGGAAGTGGTGTGGTGGCGAACTTCTTCATCAGGCTGGAGTGAAATTGCGACTTGTGTCTCCCCGGACTCGTGCTCCATGGCCAGGCAGGACGGGCGATGCCTTGGGTGATAAAATCTTCTTGGAAACAAAAGGGTCGGTTCTTAAGCTGGCCGTTCGTGAGTCCAAATGGCTGTGTGGATAGAGGCTTCAACAGCAACTGGCGGAGATCGGGTATCTCGTTTCCACGGAGCCTCGTACCAAAGATGTCGTCGGATAAGATGAGGGGGGGCGCGGTATATCCAATCTTGGATGTTCGACGGTCCAAGATAGCCTGGACTTGACGCAAATGCGCTGTCAAATCCACGTTCATATACAGCCGTCTCCATTCTGGTCGGATCGCCTCCAACGCCGAGTCGACGTCAACCAGCAAAGAAAGAGGCAGCTCGCGATCACTCGGCTCCAGACACGGCCACTGCTCCATGAGAAAGTTTGCAAGTGTCTTGCAGTCCTCCTCGACTTTGCGTTCGTGGTTGAGTCGCTCAGTTTGCCATTTCCGCTTCTGCTTTGCGCTCGCGAACTCCTCCAGCCCGGCAATGTCGTTTTCCGGAGCTGGCATTCTGAACGGTTTGAGTAGGTTGAGAACATAGTCCAGCTGGGGTACTTGGTCCGGCTGAAAGTTCGTGAATTCATCCCAGGTGGGCGTATCAATGGTTCGAAGCTCGTCGAAGAGAGCAAAGGCGATTAGTGTGCGGATAAGAGGCAACTTTGCGTCGATGCGGAAAGCCATCAACCCCAACAAGAACATGAGGCTGTATCGGCCACGAACGTTCTGCACAAACAAGACAAGCGATCCCCAGTTCTGAACAATGTCCACGTTGAGTCGGTCGCTCAAAGACGCCTTGTCAAACGGTATGCGAAAGCCACCGACCACGTTGTGAGCAGCCAGAAGTTGAATCAGGTTCTCGGTCGTTTCCAAGCTTTGCGGCCACTGCCGGATCCAGTGGGTAACTTCCAGCACATTTCGATGCCCAATGTTCTCATTAGACGGACGGTCTCGTGGACTGTATACCGTAACCACCGGTCGCCGACGAGCGCTTGCATCTGTGACATGTCGTTCAAAGGCCTGGTGTCTTAGAAGTGCTCGGGTATGCAGATGGGTTTCATCCGATGACGGAAGTTTGAGATTTTGTTCAGTCCCTTGGTTGATGTCCGAGATCGCACCAAGACTCTTGGAAATTTGTAGGATCCGCGCGACAATTGGTTTAAAGGCCGAACTCTGAACAGTCACTGGAAGCGTTTCAATCCAGTGGTCGGTTCTCATAACGCGAAGATCATGGGGGTAGTATTCGCGACGAGGTGTGAGCCGAGAGATATCTGCCAGATACTCCATCGGCCCTGAACTGAGAGGAGCCCAGGGCTGTGAAATACCAGATTGGAGCCACTCGATTGCCTCCTCGGTTCCTGTGCGACCGGTAAGAGGATCAGGAATGACAAACGAGGTGCAGGCGTGAAGCAATGCCTTCATGTACACCAAGACAGGCTCGGCGGCACAGTCCAATCTCCCAAGGGTTGTGTTGATTGGAAATCGACCATATGAGCCATTCGGGTCGATTACAATCTTGACATGGCATTCATCCGACCGAGCCACAGAAAACTTTCCCAAAGGAACCAAAATCGACTTGTGAGCAGGGTTCGTTGTGCTGCTGCATACAAGCTTGCTCTGTAACCCGTACCAGGTCCCAGCGTCTTGGTCGCGTTCGATCTGGCACTGAAGCTGTGGTGATTGGAGCAACTGGTTTTGGTTGACGTGGAACAGGATGTGGAGTCGCGGCAACTCGACTTGAAGGTGTCGACCTCCCCCTGGCTGAACAACCATAATGTGCTTGCGGTATTCGAATGCCTCGAGGATCCGAGCCGCACGATTGAAAAGCGGGCTGTAGGGGTTCACAACACTGTCGGTGACCGTTCGGCCTCTGTAGATGCGTGTCTGGGTGCACGTCTTCGTCTCCAAGCTGACTTTGTAGCCCTGGAATACCGGTTCAGGCCAGGGTCTTTGACTCTTTGTGATCAACACCTCTCCGTTTCTGAGATTTCTGGGTCGTGTTAGTCTAAGTTTGGACTTTCTTGGTGTCCAATACTTACAGCCAATGGAAACATCCGTCGATTAGTGGTCCAGGCAAGTCCCAGTTCTGGCCGTTTCTGAAAGTTTCTCTTGGTATAAGTTGAAGCGAGTAAGGCCGACGAAAGGCCCTGATGACCATGTCCCCCGAATTCTCAAATCCAACGTGAACTTCAAAGCCGCGAGGCATCACGCAGAGCGCTATCTGACATTAGTGGCGTTCTCCAAAAGCAGTGGGATACTCACTGTATTGCATTCGCGGGCGACCTGACGGGAATGTCAGAAGTACCTGATCCCCAAAAAGTTCCTGCAAGATGGGGGATTTCTGCTGATCCTCGGGGAGTTTCTCAAAGACAGTCAACACAGTTCTTTCAGTTGGATAATGGGCCGGACTCGGTGTCGGAAAAGCACTTGAACTTACCCCCATGGGACATCCGTCAACAAGCAACACGCCTTGGACACAGTTGTACAAGACACTCTGCTCGTTGTTTTCGTCATCCGAAGTTGTTTGACATGATATCCAGCCAGAAGTCTGAAGTGCGACGTGGGAAAACTTTCTTGCACATTCCTCCTCCTCGGGCCACATGTCCTTCAATGAAGACCCAAAGACGTGCGGTCTTGACACAGTGGCACCGGAGATTCTTTGACAGAGAACATGGGACATCCTCATGTCCCTGATGACAGCGTATTGTAAAATCACTGACAATGATGATACCTCGACGACCAAGCTGTCGTGTACCATGATACTGCTTTGGATGAACGCCTGTAGTGAATCTTCGTCGAGCGGATGCTTCAGATAACCAAAAATTGCAAAGGTGCGCTTGCACAGCAACCCTGCCCACAACGTGTACTTTTGGAACCTCTGTGCCGTCTCGGCGTCTGTGACTTTGTATGTTTCGGCGCGTAGGAGCTTGAACCATCGAACACAAACATATCTTGCCCGAGTGAGCAGAGCAAGCGCTTCGTCTTCGACAGACTTCAGCTTTGCCGCGGTGGAAAAGACCAAAATTCGGAGAATCACGGAGATGATGGTTTCCATGAGGTACGTCTCTCTCCAGTTCGCAGACAAGGTGTCTAGGCGGAGAGACAACTGCTGAATGAGCTTGTCGCAAAAGGTTCTGTCTCGGAAAGCCCCATGAATCAATCGGAAGGGGTCATCTGTGCTTGCTGGAGGGCCACATTGTGCTGTTAGGTGACCCAAGAGAAGCATAGTGGCTTCGTTCGAGAAGTTGAGGTTTGCCGAGCTTAGCTCAGTTAGGATGGATAGCCATCGTCGAGATTTTCCGGAAGCAACTGTCTGAAAGGCCAGGTACTCGTGAACGTTGATTCCTGGGGGACATTTTGACGCAGTTGAGACGATCTCGTATGAGGACGGGCCGTAGATACTCTCATAGAAAGCCGGGTCTTGAAGCAGCTTCGAGAATGGAGAAGAGCTGGGTATCTGCAACTTCACATGGGACAAAAAGGTCAGGCGGCCATTTCGACGAGCAGGCCATGCTTTTGTTGTGAAGTCGAAAAACGTCAATCTCAGGCCATTTGGTCTGCAAACACCGTCCTTGCCGCTTTTCCACTTCACCGGGAAGGAGAGTGATGCGTAGTGGGTTGTCAAGACTACACCAGGAGTTAGTCGGTATGTGCAATCCGAGCATGGAGGGCATCTTACATGGTTTGGTCCTCGATGCCAATGAGCAACTCGTGATAGTCTCGTTGGCAAACTCCATGAGCTGTCCGTACTCTCTGATGAGACACTTTGGCTTCCCAATGTCCTCCAAATACGGACGTGCCAGTCTCGAAATCACTCGCCAGGTCACATCGCGATATGCAGCAAACGGTCCGGGACAAGCTAGCTCGAAAATCACTGCCTTTGCGACAACTGGGTCCGATGGCAAAGGGTGTTCAAAGGCTTCGATGCGCATCCTCTGGAGCTGATTCGTCCAGCGACAGCGAGGGCAGCTCTTGTCGTGGACGCGACGATAGAGAGGGTTGTTCTCGTCGTCCAGGTACAGACAACTGCTCTCGTCGATTTTCTTGGAGAGCGATGCATATTCCTCCGACTTGTCTTGCCATTCTATCTCTTTCTGGATTCGCATGGCTTCCGCCCGGTCTTCAATGTCCCCGTGCAGCTCCTTCAATTGTGCCGACTCTGAAGATTCTTCGTAGAACCTGTGACCGAACGATCCTGGGACTGGATCCTCAAAGATGTCAGGCGCGAATCGTTCACATGCCGAAATCCTTCCCTGAAGATAGAGTTGGATCTTCTGCACCCGTTTCATTCCACCCAGACTCGAAGACAGCAGGGCGTCCAGCATCTCGGGGCGGAAAATTGGATGGAATTCTCGCAACAGCGGATAGAGACCGCAAGTCTGCTCGTCGATCTTGACCCAAAGGTCCATGACAGTGATGATCGCGATACTCATCAGCGTGGGATTGTGCTCGTATATCTTCAACGCGTGATCCATGTAATCGAGAATTCTTGACGCAGTGTGGCCAATGGCTTTCCGCTGTTCGCGGGCTGTGGATGAGGGTGACTCGAGGCAAAATCGCTTACAGTCCATTTCCTCGTCGACTAACTTGCTATGAATTCGAGCGAGTGGTTTGAGGTGTTTGTCTGGGGACTTCTCAACGCTCGGGCGACTACTAACTTGAATGTCCCGCCTTCGAGGTTTCGAATACCCGAGTGTGATGTTATGTAGGCGCGCTCCGCTGACATGCAAGTCAAGTCGCAGATCATTCGGAGCTGCCTGACGCGGAAGAGAGGGGATTACCTTTGCCATCTTGAGTTTATGTAGGCCCCAGGCAGCTCCGATAAGTTCGGTTGCGTCTTGAACGGACTTTTGGAGCCAGGGGCTCACATGGCGGAAGAGATATTCGATCCGAGCAGCGGTGGCGGGGCCTTGAGAATGCTCCTTGTCGACCTCGAGCTTGACAACTCGGCGGCAAATCTTTCTCTTCAAATAGTCCAGGCGCTCAATATTCGTCGATGGGCCTTGAGTATCGTGGCAGAATGCAGCGAGAAGGTATGCTACGAAAAACTTGTACTCAGCACGGCCAACTTCATCGCCCAGTCGTTGGCAGAGATAGCGCGAGATTGCCACTCGCAACAC
Source organism: Neonectria neomacrospora (assembly GCA_013756995.1). Lineage (NCBI taxonomy): Eukaryota > Fungi > Ascomycota > Sordariomycetes > Hypocreales > Nectriaceae > Neonectria > Neonectria neomacrospora. Next base: position 55,584 of record JABSTB010000482.1, on the reverse strand, counting down.
CAGCCAATACGGGAGACGCCTCCAGGGCTTTTTGGCGTTCTTCCAGCAAACATCATCTCTGATCATCTTTTGCACCCGCTTCGGAGCAAACCGGCGACCGTTCTCTTCAAGAAGCCCCATCAACATGGAAGTGATTAGGGAAGGTTCGGGGGTGTTGCGATACTCGACGATCATGGCACCGGCCTTGAACGTGTGTGCTGAAAAGTCATGGACAGACTCGCGAGAGGTGCTCTCAAGAAATTTTGAGAGATTGTTGATGAAGCCTTCATCGAGAAAAGTTGACATTGGGACGGCAACTGCACATCCAGGGAAATCCCACTGGAGGGCATTTTCGGCGGCCAAAATGTCCTCGTTTCGAGCCGAAGTTTCAAAAGCCTCAAAGATGACGGATGGTCCAAGAACAGAACTACTCGAGTCAGTGGCAAGTCGGTCAATGAGGTCAGGCAACTTACTCGCGTGACCTCCGTATGAACAAGGCACAGTTCTGGCACTGAACGTGAATAATGATAAAGTCGGTTTCCGATAGAGCGTTCAGTTCTCTCGCAAGAATGGAGCAATCGACACGCCCACGGAAATTGATAGCCTTTGTGGCCTGAATACTGCGGCCCACGGCGTCCCAAATGGGCCCAAACTCGTTCTTTGGCAAGTTTCGCATGTGCCGAGCGGATCCCAAGACGCGTTCAATCAATTCGTTCTCAATATCGACAATATTCGGGTCCTGGCGGTGGGGAAGCCGGGGAGGCAGAACAAGATGGTTGTACAGAGCATCGTTGACGGACAGGTCAGAGTGCTGAAATGCTGGGGCTGAAGTCGCCATGGTGCAGTCACAGAAGTAAAGAAGGCGAAAGAAAGAAAAAAGCGCTGTTAGGGATCAAAGCAGCGAAAGGGCAGAGCGAACACAAGGGCAAGGCGGACGAAGCACCTTGGTGACGTGACAATAACAAAGAACAAGGAACACAGGGCAGAAATGTGACGGAAAGACAAAATAACAAGACAGAAAGGGCAGTGGGATGGCAGAGCGAACAAAAGAACAAGATAGGGTGAATGCGAGTCAAACACGGTTGTGAAGATCAACTAGGTAAACCAAAGACCGGCTTGGTGACAGCAGAGTTGCCTGTTTCTCCAAGTGCACAAGGCGAAGGCGGCAACGAAGCTGTTCAGCAGATCGGAAACGAAGATGAAGACGAATATCGCGATCCTCTCGTCCCAAGGAGTCGAAGTTGGGTCTTGGTTATGGATAGTCGTCTCGAGGTTCTTGAGTGTGGCTCAAGTTGATGTAAGTGCGCAGAGGTGAGGGTGAGGAGGAAGGAATGGGTAGAATGATGAGGGAGAAAAGGAGGAAAGTTGTACAGGAGAAGAAATTCACGCTACCGCCTCTGATTCACCAACAGAAAACGGGAGGCCAAAGGCGAGGCTGCCAGCTGTCGAACGGTTGACGGCAGCTGGCGGTTTGGACGTTGGCAGGGGGGAGCTGGCAGAGGAGCCGGTGTTTCTGCACGTGATGGCCACCTACTACTGACCAACACTGCGGTTTAATCCCTTGAACAAACACGGCAAACGCACTTGGTCGTATCTCACTCAGATCTGTCACTGCGCCATCGAGTTTGTTTGCTATGTTCGCAGGACATCAACCAATGAGCAGTGCAGATGAACTCGTCACTCGCACGACAATCAAAGGCGCCGCTGCATCATCAAGCAGCCAGAGATCCACCAGAGTTGAGTTGTCAACTCCAGCCTGAACCTTGGCCCGGCACACTTTCTAACAGTTCTTCGGGAGCCCGCAGCCTTAGGCCTTGTTGCCTACGTGACGAGTACAGGCTATTCGCACAATGTCGCCCCTCAGTCGGCCTCCTGCATGGCGCAGCAAAAACAAGTCCTCGGCCTAACAGAAGCAAACAGTCAGCGTCATATCCATGCGTTGCTGCTTGTGATTCGACGTGGACTGGCGCGTGGCATACTTGGCGAGCCTCGTCGATGCAAACAGCCGTGAAGTGGGTGATAAGTCACAAGTGGTTCGTTGATAGGCTGACAGCCGTTTCGTCCACCACCTGTTTCGGCTGCGTGCTCAAAAGCTGGTCTATTGGCATCTAGACTGTGTCGTTTCTTTTTCACCTCGTACTGGTTTCTTTTCAGCTCATGGCTAACTGCAGAGCGTCTCAGGTGACAGGCACGCGCAATTCGTGCCCAACACAAAGCATGGTGGGCGATTTAAGAACTGCCATACAGAGTTGACAAGTGACTTTGGCTACAGTTCTAGGTCACAAGAAAAACTGGCAAATTCACGCAAACTAGTTTCTTAATCTCGCTGCTATTCTTCAGACTTTTATCCAAGGGTATCTCTCCATCCATTGTCCCCCAAAGCCATTACCATACTCAAACAAACTCGAGGTCTTTGTCTTTTAGCCCATAGACACAATCAGACCTAGATCTTTCCCATCCAGTCCATAGACACAATCAAGCTAAATCTTCCCCTTCCAGTCCATACCCTCCCGTCTCATCCACACCAACTTAGCCGCGGTCAAAAACAGCGTCCCCATCGCCAACGAAACCCCCGCGAACGTCTGGGCGCCCCAATACTTGCCCCCCTGCCTGTCGATGATGGCCCCGGCGATGGGAGGCCCCGTCAACACGGCGAAGCTCACGATGGTAAACGACATGCCCATGCGCACGCCAATCTTGCTCAGGTCCTTGGTCAGCAGCGACACGCCCGTCGGGAACAGGCTCTGGATCGCCGCCGCCAGGGGTCCGTATACGACGGCCCAGGCGTACAGTCCCGCGCTGTCCTTGACGGCAATCCAGCAGAACATTAGCACGGACGCCGCGATTGTGTTCGGGATGAAGACGTTGATGGCTCCGACGCGGTCGGCCAGCCAAGCCGGCACGAGTCGGCCGATGGCTCCGACTCCGTTGAGGATGAGAAGCAGGTTGAGCGACTCGGTGTAAGTCATCGGCTCGTCAAGAGCCTCTCTAGAGAACGACGCAATGTAGTAAAAGGCAAAATACACGCCCCAATATCCCACAAAGCACCCGATCGTGTAGAAGGTGTACTCGAGCTCGCTAAACGCAGACAGGTCCATCATGGATGCGGATCGGCGCGGCTTGATCCGCGGCTTCACCAACACCAACGCAACCAGCAAAGACCCCAGCTGGATAAAGGCCGCGGCCCGCAACGTCCACGCAAAGCCCGCCTGTGGGAGCAGCTGTCGCACCAGAGTGGGAAACACAAGCCCGCCGGTAACGCTCCCGCACGCCGCAATGCCCATGGCCAGCGCTCGCCGCCGCGCAAAGTACGTCGACAGCACGGCCAGCACGGGACAGAACAGACAGCCGTTGCCGACGCCCACGCACACGCCCTGGGCGAGCAGGAAGTGCCAGTACTCGGTGCACAGCGATGTAGCCAGGACGCCGAGGACCTGCAGCATGATGCCGGTGGCGAAGACCAGGCGGAAGTGGCCCGCGTCGACGAGCCGTCCCGTCAGCGTGCCGACGAAGAAGAGCAGGAAGACGGTGACGGAGCCGATCCACGAGATCTCGCTGGCGGGTCGCCCGAGGAGTTCCTTGTAGTATGTCTGGAAGACGCCGAAGGAGTTGATCCAGCCCCATGTGTTCATGAAGACCAAGTGGCCTGCGAAACACACGCACCAGGCTCGCAAACCGCCATCAGGAGGCGGCGGAGCTCGTTCATCTCCGTCCTCTGTTGGTCTGGAGTTGCTGGAAGAACGGTGGTTGTTGTCCGTATTGTTGTTGTTGCCATTCCCATCAGCAATCTGAAGGTCTCCGAGGGCCCAGGCCTGGTCTTGTTGTCCGTTCTGCTCCGTCCCTGAATTCCTCTCCTCAGACATGCTGTAGCACGGGGAGGACCTAGAGTTTTCTTTCACATCCGGTGAGTTGTTGTTTAGGTTATGCTTCGTATAGTCTTGAGACTTCGGTTCGCTTCGTGAAATAGGGGTGGGCGTTGTTGATTCGCTTTGAGGGTCGATGCTCGACGATGGAGTCTCCATGTTGTCGATCTCCGCCGGTTCTTTTGGTGGGTGGTGTATCGAAATGAAATCCAGATTCGCGAATTCAGATCAATTTATATGAAATATGGTACAATGTTCCACTATCGCTTCCCGTGCCGAGTTGCTGTAGATGTTCCAAGTGGTCCTGTTCGACTATCCCAACTCACACGGGAACAACCAGACTAAATTATAGATCCTGGAAAAACGTACAATCAGAACAAAACTGTTTCGACTGGATACGATATCTGGCCTACGCCCTGCGCCCTGCCAACATCGTTCCCAAGTTCCCCTAAACCCACTACTCCCGGCCAAGCAGAACCCGATCCCCATATCGCATCGCGGCCGCTCCGCAGAACGGATCCCTATTCTGGGCTGAACAGTCAACCCATTGGCAATTTGCTCCAAGCTCATATCCCTCTCTTACGGTCGGGGCTCAAAAGTAGCCCCGGCCGTGTCTAAGAAACGTCGTTATCTTGATCCACCGTTAGATAGCATCAACTAGTGTTGTCGTGGAGTCACTGTCGACCGGGAATAAGTGCGGCTACGTCCGGCTTGCGTCGGGCGCGAGCTGCCGAAGTCGGGTTCTTCTATGGAATCCTATCTTGAAATATTGAAGCTGGCCTGTGCAACGACATAGATCCGATCTAACGGCAGTTTTGCTTCGTTCATTGCTCATCCTGCCTCTATAATCCGAGTCCCTAGCGACGATTCTTGTCAAACTCGCCGAAGATCCGATCCTCCGACCAACGCCGTCGGTAATGATCCATGGAACACTTCGCATCATAGGAACATCACGTCACACATACTAGGAGGCCAGTCATGTTATGATGATCGCAGGCAACCATCATATCAGCGATCAAACACCTCGCGTCACATGGACATCAAAGATGCATAAGCCTACAAGCCGTGTTCGTATCCTATCCATCATCTCGGATGTACAGCATGTTCCAGGTACTCTTTTCGCTTCAAGAGCCTCATACCTAGCAAAAACTCGACCTCAAATAAAACCAGTTCGCAGCAAAGCCTCCCTTCCATTCCATGGATATTTGCTTCCAATTCCACAAAGAAATGCATCCCGTCCGCAGCTTGACTCCATGAAATGCCTCTCCAGCCATTTGTAAAGTGTCCCGTTCCGATATCGTCCAGTCCTTGCACCAAGACTCGCTCCACCGCGGCCACCCATTACTCGGGTGTTTCTTGGGCCATGGTCCTTACATGACGACCTGTAGGAGCACGAGTTAGTTGCGTTCATGTAACATATTGGGAGAGACTTACGCAGTCGCCTTCCTGCTTGCCCTGCGGGATACCCATATCCTCAAAGGTGGCCGGGCCCTTGCCTGCTGCCGCGCTCTTGCCCGCCTTGGACGGCGGCGCCGATGCATTGCTGGGAGCAGGACTCGGCTTGCTCTCGGGTCTCTGAGCCTGGACTGGCGGCGCACTGCCCATTCTACCCGGCCCTCCGGCACCTGCAGCCATGGGAGGCCGAGGCTGCGCACTGGAGGTCCGAGGTGGATTTCCAGACCCCCCTGGTCCTCCAGGCCCTCCGGGTCCTCCATATCCACCAGGTCCCCCAGATCCTCCATATCCACCAGGTCCTCCCTGTCCTCCTCCAGGTGGTCCCTTGAGAGGAGGTGATTGCAGAGGGGGTGATTGTAGGGGAGGCGATTGTAGAGGAGGCTGGCCTTGCTGGTTCTGAGGCAGGGAACTCATCCGCTCAGGTCGGCCGGCAGCGCCAGGCACACGAGAGAAGCGCTCGTAGTTCGGGCCCTGTCCAGGAGGGAACTGACCACCTGGGGGCGGTTTCTGAAGCCGGCCGCCATCGGGACCACCGGGCGGGTAAGGGGCTGAGTTGGCCGATCGCCCGTACGCGTCGTCCTCGGGGTAAGGGCGTCCACCCTGTCCTCCGGGTCCTCCGGGTCCGCCACGGCCACCAGGACCGCCCGGTCCGGGAGGACCTTGCCGGAAGTTTCCTCCAGGCCCACCCTGTGCATCCCAACCGCCAGACGAGGCTCTAGCACGTGGGTCGGGACCACGCGGGTCAGGACGGCCAGGGCCGGGAGGCACGAGGTTACCCATGGACTGGGACGCGGGCATTGGCCGCGGGCCACCGGTCTGGGGCTTGATGCCAAAGGCACTGGAAGGTCGATCCGCCGGTGGTCCCTGGCCGAATCGTGGTCCGTTGTTGTACTGCGGAGACCTGGGGTTTCGCACGTCGTCCTCCGGGTAGGGCGCCGTAGACTTGGAACGGAAGTTGAGGGGCTGTGGTCTGTCATCTTCCGGATAGGGAGCCGCCGATTGTGGCCGAGCCACCGGCTGGTTGGCATCGAGCCGGACGTTGAAGGCCGGGGGCCGATCGCCGGCGGGGATGACAAAGGAAGCCCGCGAGGGGTCGGGGAAGTTGACGTGCTCGGATACGAGAGTGGGTTGAAGCCCCAGGGAGGAACCAGCACCGGGGGTGACACGGGCAGTGTTGGCGGCGGACTGCTTGAGTTGGGGCGGGGCGTCGGAATTGGGGGATGCAGGTCTGCTGTTCTCGCTAAGCGTGGGCATCTGCTGGGGTTGCTTGAATCGTTCGGGTCTTGCGCCTCGCTGAGACCCATGTTGTGACTTGATCCGGGTCAGCGTCGTCGTCTCGTGGTCCGCCTTGGACAGCGCCTTGTCCTCGTTGAGAGACTCCAGTCGACCAACGGCATCTTTGTTGCCGTGTTCGGCGGCGATCTGGTACCACTTCCGCGCCTCTGTGACGCTCTTCTCAACGTGGATGCCGATTTCGTTGTAGTAGCCCATGGCAAACTCTCCTGTGGGCAGCTTGGCCGCAGCCGCTTCCTGTGCGTACTTGTAGGCCAGCGACTCGTTCTTCTTGAAAACGCCCTCGTATCCGAACAAGAACCATCGGCTGACGCCCAAGGCGGCCTCGGGGAGACCCTGCTTGGCAGCAAGGCCATAATAATGCAGCGAAAAGGAAGGGTTGAAATCGCAACCAAACTGGCAAAGCTCAAAGGCCTGGCCCATCTTGAGCTGTGCCTTAGCGAAACCCAAATAGGCGGCCTTTTCAATGTACATCTTGGACGTCTGCGGGTTGGCTTGAAGCAGACCCTCGGGGATGGTGATATCGGGGAGGTCACGGCCAATGAGCATGCCGTAGACGTAGGCACCTTGGGGGGCGTCCTCGTCGGAGCTATCAGCGGCACCCTGTATCCGCTCGAGACCCGTCTGGTAATCCTTGGACTCGCCGTGCTGGCCCAGCAGGCTCATCATTCCCATGCGGTAGAGGGATGCGGAGTCCTTCAGGCTGAGGCCGCGGTAGTAGTGTTCCTTGGCCTTGGACATGTCGTTGGACTGCTCGTACAGCATGCCCATTCGATACTCGGATCGGCCATGGCCGAGGTCAGCGGCTCGCTTATAGCCACTGTAGGCCTCGCGCTTGTCAACACGGTTACCGAATTTCCCAAACTCGAGCCATTTGGACCGCATGTACAGAGCCTCGGGGTGCTCCTGTTGGGAGAGATATGTGATGATGTTGATGGCGTCGAGGCGCAGTTCGTGTTCTATCCGAGGGGTAGCGGGGCGGGGTCTGTCGCCGCATTCTCGAGTGATTTCGTCCTGGGAGATCTCGGCCCAAGTGAGGACGTCGCGAGCCCAGGTGATCTGCATGGAGACGTTCTGGGAGTGGAGGACATGCTTGCGGGCGTTCCACAGGATCTCCTCCTTCTCCTCGTCGGTCGGGGGGATGTTGTCGCCCTTGACCTTGGGGAAGGGCGAGAAGGAGGGCGCGTCCCAGTTCATGGTTTCGAGACGGTCGGACCGGCCGTCGTTGGTGGTCTGGTAGGCTCTGATGTCGTCGTCGGAGACGGTAGCGGCACCCGTGGACCGGGGCGGGTCGGCTCCGCGGGGGTTGATGTAGGTCGAGAGGGAAGGCTCACGGCCGTGACGCGGACCAGGTTCGGCGTCGGATCGGGGCTCGACAGAGGTAGCTTCGAGCTCCATGCGCTGGAGGTCCTCCTGCATGTTTTGAGGGACCTGAGGGGTTACCCTAGATACGAGGACAAGAATCGTCAGCGGGCCCCACTTCACCGTAGCGACCGGATTGGGCCAGGTTAAGGGAAAGGAGCAGAGGGGAGGCCAGGGATCTGGGGAAAGCGGGAAGCCGGAAATGGGGGGGAAGCTGGAAGCGGCAAGACACACAAAGAGTGACGGGAAGAGAGAGAGAGAGAGAGAGAATGCAACTCACCGTTGGGGGGCCGGAGCGACAACCTCGGGCATATAATAGTCATCGAAGCCGCCGGGGACGAAGGTCGCACCTAGCTGTGGGGGAGCCATGTCGTTGGGCTGGCCGTCTGTCGGGGAGGACGTGAGATGTCAGCAAAGGGGATGGGGAAGTTGGATAGTGAATGGGCCCTGGCTGGTTTTTTCGGGAGATGAAAGCTGACCGGCGTGGTGGCCGATGTATTGCTGCAGAAGCGGCGCACCCCCTCCTTGGATCGAGCCGGGTTGGCGAGCTGATTTGGCTGCGTGAGCGTGCGTGCGTTGCTTGTTTGCTTTCTTTGAATGATTGGTGGCGACTATACTTCGTAGCGGCAGCGGGCGGGCAGGTTCACATTTGAAGAGGAAACAAGGAACACGGCAGGCGAGGGCCTAGACGGCGCGAGCAATAGGCAGAGGCAGACGGTTGAGAGCGAAGGCACCGAGGGCGAGTGAGGCTGGCTCCAACAGCCAAACAGACAGCGGGTGAGGCAGCTCGACGGGGAACTGAAGGGATCCAGATAATCGCCGACAAATGGAAAACGTAACGGGGACTAGCAGGCGTGTTCCCAGGGGTGAGCGGGCAGGCAGGGGCCTGTAGCTTCTGGGCTGTAGCTGTCGCCTGTCGTAGGCTGGACTCCGTAGGCTGTAGGCTGTCGCCTGTCGATGATGCCAACTCGCCAAGCGCCGTTTTGCTGGGGGTGGGCGGATTGGCGGATTGTGCTGATGCGGGAGATACGAGCTGAGGGTTGAGACTTGAGAGCGGAGCTGTGGGAACGGCGCTGGGGCTTGGGGCTTGGGACTTGGGAGCGGATCGCAGCGCAGAGGCAGCCGGAGAGTCGTCGTAACGAAACGGGAACAATGTCGGGAAGGATGGATGATGGATCAGGCCTGAGAGGGGTCGCCGGGGATCAATCCGTGTATGTATAACAATAGGAGAGCGCCGTCGCTGGCTTGTTTCGTTGGTGTATGCCATGCCGAGAACCAGAGGCAGTGCCGCAGTGTAAGAATAACGACGCCTAGTGAGCCAGCCTAGACGCCGTCCCGCCGAGTTGCTAGGGTGCGTGCGGTCCCTGTGCAGGCTACAGGCTGCAGGCTGCAGGGCTTGGGGCGTGTGGTTTTGGCACTGGGCTCCATCTTTGGGGTTCGGTGGTGTCTATTCGTAGCGCATTGCTCCATAAGGTAGCTTGCTCGCTGGCTCTCTGAGCCTCTCAGGTGCGTCTCTGCGTCTCTGAGACCTCTCTCTAGCCTCCAGCCTCCAGCTCTAGCCTCTAGTTCGGCAGCTCGCTGACATGAGCCTTGAAGCTGGACCTGCTGGGGGCGGCCTGGACCGGGGCCACCGGGTTTCTGGAAGACCAGGTGGCTGTGCGTTGGGCATCGAATTCCCGTCCCCTTTCTCGGCAGGGGCCGTGTTCGTAGATGAGCTTGCGCGTTGCCTTGTGGCTTGGGACTCGCTCGATATTGAAGCCAGGGGTGTTGTGGTGGTCCGCCGGGCTCGAGTCGTACTGGTGTAGTCTCACTTTGGGCCGTTTCCTCTGTTCTGACTGGGATGTAGCCCTGTCGTAGTAGAGGTAGATGTAACCGCCGCCAAGCCCGTGGCCAGCAAGGAAGTTCAATGTATTCGTAGTGGACGTCACCAAGAATGCAAGCAACAAGGCACATGCACGCACGCACGCACGCAAGCACGCAACCAACCAGCACGAACACCAAGAGCGCTTCTGCAGATCAGCTCTCACGGGGAGGGGTATAGGGGATGGCGATGAGTATGACGGGGATATGGGGGCTGCTTACAAGGTGAATTACTAGCAGCGGCTGAGCCATCGGCGTCACCCTTTCCGAGCTGCGCATACTGCTGATAACTCGCCATGACGGCGGCTGAAGGGCCGGAGCGAGATGGGGGGGTGGGGTGGAGCCTGGAGGTTGGGTCAGATTCGGGATGCAACGATGATGGGCGATGAATGATGAACGTCGGGAGAACCGGAGAATGGGCTTGAGGAGCGGGTAGGTCGGGACCAGGGAGGACAGTTAAGTATCCATTCGAGGAAATGTCGGGATGATATGAGCAGATGGATAGATGGTGGGAGACTGGCAGCTGTAGCTAAAATTCTAGGATCCTAGGAATAGCTGATTGTTCCAGACAAACCCAAGTAGATCCTGGTGTGGCTGCTCGCTGGCGGGGCAGTCCGATTTGGAAGTGCGAGCGGTTTGTGCTTGGGTGCTTGGATGCGTGGGGTACTTAATACAGTACAGTAGAAGCAACCCTCAGTCGCGACGCCTGTCACACTGAACCAACTTGACACCTTGCAAATGCAGCCCGATCAAACAGCGTACGCGCCGCAGGATGAGGCGGAGGCCCGAGATCGAGGGAATCCAGGTGGGGGAGGGAAGCTCGGAGAGCAGGGTAGGCACTGCAACAACTAACACGACGCTGTGGAACCCGCTTTTGTTTCGTGTTTGATCCTCGTTGACGGTGATGGTTTGGTGACGGAGTTGATGTTCGTAAAGATGAGGTAGTAGTAGGAGTGCAGTGGGTATATGGGTGTGGTACGATAGGGTAGTGGTTTGAAGGGAGGAAGAAAGAAAGAAAGGCAGGTTGTGCTGTTGTTGCCGCTGTCGGAGAGGGCAGTTACCTACTTTAAGATTCAGAGTGCAAGTAGCCCTCGAGACCTTATCACGATGGACAAGCCTTTGGGCTGCACTTGTCAAGACAAAGTGGTGTTGCAGAAGTGAAACAAGGAACATCCAATCCTACTCTCACCCCCAGAGCTACGTGGAGAGAGGCCCGTTATATGGTCTTGTGCCGTAGGATCCTGTTGGGTTTTGATACGGACGTCACCTGTCAGTTTCTGCCTCCACTGAAAGGAACAACTGAAACCTGGGCCGCTCTAGGCTCGCAAACTCGCGGGGGGCTGCTGCTGGCGCTTCAGCTGGGCTTCAGCTCGGTGGGCTCTTTGCCATGTGCGTCGCTCGTCTCGTCAATCAAACGTCGACGAAATCCTCCAATTAGTATTGCGATATCCACCATCCTAGAAGAGCGAGGGTGAAGATGGGGCGTAGGTATCTTTGCGGGTTAGCTGTATAGATAGCATCATTTCCTCTTCAAGATGCGTATCTAGGTAGACAATAGACCACGGCACGGCCCGGATAGTTTAGTACGTGCTCTACATACCTTACTGGGCCTGCGATCCAGCGGAAAAGCTGCCAAAGATGCCTCTAAATTGACACCCTACGGTAGATCACCGTGCTCAAAGGATCTGTGTGTTTCCAAGTGACAATCTACCTACTCACGCTCCCGATACTACCAATGCTGCACTCGACGTTATGGCCAGTCCTTTCATCCCGTTCCCGTGTCGTTTAATCTTCCGCACCGCTCCGCCGCCGCCAAGTTTAGCTTGCGTTCGCTCAGCCACAGCCCCAGCTGCTATTTCGATCCTTCCCGCCCTTGTCCTGATTCCTTTGAATCAACCTCGTCACTGTGGACCTCGATAATCAGTTTTGCGATGGTTGATCTGGCCATTTTGTATCGTGAACTTACGCGGACGTATTTTGAATTGCTCGTAACCTCACGAGTTGTGGCTTGTTGTCTGTTGGACGTGCAACCTGAATCTGTCACCTACCTATTTCCGTCAACCTCTCCGAAATACGAAACAACAAAGTTCATGATTCCAACCAACCCTGCTCCAAACAAATGCCAAGTAACCGACCCATCCACCCTCCTCATCCCATCCCATCCCCCTCCTACGCGCCCAATGCAGGTGGCAAGCCTTCATATCCCACGAAGCGTTTCTCCAGATCCATTTGCCTCCTTTGGGACAGCTCCCCTGTACAAGGCCGAGCGCGAGAGCCCCGAGAGCCACGATCCCAGCTACCTCTAGGCTGACTGCACTTGTCCACGAAACGGGTTTGGGAACTAGTGAATGCCAAGGCCTCACAAGGCTGACTGACCAAGTTGAAGCTCAACCTCAAGCAACTGATTCCGGTCTAAATGACGGGACCGATTGCATGTGTTCGCTTAGAATGCTCTCCGAGTTGTCAAGTGACATACCCCTCGCTGAGTGGCATGCTGCCACATGCCACAGCTGAGTTGTTACCGCTTCCTGGAAGATCACCACCGCATCCAAGCTCTAGAGTAAATCCCGCAAAATCCAATGCATGATTTAATCCAGCTAACCTACTTAGAGATGATTATTTCGTTTTTTGGGGCTTGTCGTCAAGAGTCTACCGTAGATGTTGTAATTGATGCTATCCCCAGTTTGCCATGCTCTGATTACATAATATCCACCTCTCGGCTCGGAATTTCTGCCCTCCCGCCGCTACCCAATGCAGCACCTCAGCGCCTTGTGCCGTGGCCTCGCGTCACCGATCGCAGCCTGGTGAAGCTTCCGGTATCAAACCTCCAACTCCACACCACACCTCTCATCAATCTCCCCAATCCCAGCCCAAACCCGTCGCACACGATCACCGGAACCAACCTCTATACGTCACAAGCCCGAGTCGGCAAATACCATCCACCATGGCCGACCGCAACCTCGCCCAGATCCTCGCCCAGCTCAAGCACTCCCCCTCGATGAGCTATCCCGAGGCCAACGCCCTCCTCTCCAAGGCCAAGCTCGCCCTTCTCAAGCTCAACGCCCTCACCCCTGCGTCTGCCACTCCCGCCCACATCCTCCCCCTCGCCCGCGAGACGTACGAGCAGGGCGCCCTCTTCGCCATCCGCGCCCGCAACCCTCCCGACTTCACTCGCTACGTCCAACAGCTCCAGCCCTTCTATGAGCTGCCCTCCGCCATCCTGGCCCCCAACCTCCCCGAACGGAACAAGGTTACCGGCCTTAGCTTGCTGCTGCTCCTCACCCAGGGCCTCTACGCCGAGTTCCACACCGAGCTCGAGAGCCTCGCCAACCGGGAAGGTGGCGGTGTTGACGTTGAGACCGACCGATATCTGGGCTACCCCATTCGTCTCGAGAGGTGGTTGATGGAGGGTAGCTACGACAGGGTGTGGAAGGCCATGAAGAGTAGCGAGGTTCCATGTGACGAGTACAGCGTCTTCTCAGAGGTATACACAACCACCAATTCCCAACATAACCCATTTCACATACTCACATCCTCCAGATCCTCAAGAATCAGATCCGCTCCGAGATCGCTAGCAGCAGCGAGCGTGCATACCCCAGCCTGCCCATCAGCTCCACAAAGTCTCTCCTTTTCCTCGACTCCGAGGGTGACGTCATCGCCTTTGCTCACCACCGCGGCTGGATCGTTCGTGACGGCCAAATCTTCTTCCCCGACACAACTAACGTCGGCGAGGACGGAGTCCAGGCCAAGGAGATGAGCCAGATGGTGATAGAGAACGCCTTGGGGTACGCCCGCGAGTTGGAGACGATTGTGTAGCCGGGCTTTGGTTCATTTTGGTTTCTGCAGCGCGAGATGGGAGATGGCGAAGGCTTACATAGAAGGAAGGGATCAACATCACACCAGTTGTACGACTAATCACAGATAGATCCGTGAGTCGACGGAGGAACAATCAAACAAGAACAAACAAACAAACAAACAACAAGATGCGCAACGTGGTCCCTCCTTTTTAGGTGATTGTCACATATAATCAGGCTAAACTAAAAAGACATGACATGACTCTTTGCCATCGTTCTACCGACCTCGTCCAAGTTCAGCCTTTTTAAACCAGAGACCGCCGACACATCTCTCGCGAGCGTCTGGTCGCATTTTGCAAAAGACTCGAAACTCCAGTCCACCGTCTTCCATCATTAATTGTCTAGACGAACTAGGCGAACAGCTTCAACCCGCTACCGTGCTTGCCGATCTCGCAAACATCGCACACCCGGCACACGGTGCCCTTGTACTTGGCGTGATACTTGGAACCGTCGAACGCGCACTCCTCGTACGCCGTTCCGCTGTAGATGGGCGAGTGGCTGGCGGCACACACGTCAAACTCGGCAAACTGATCAAACTCAATCTCCACGGAGTCGTGTGGGTTGCGCTCGCACTGAGCCTTGGTTTTCTTGGCCTACACATATTGTTAGTAACGACAAGTCTAGAAGGGGATTGCTGTAACTTACGTTTTCGACGATCTTGGTGGCTCCGCCGTTGGAGATGATGCGGTTGGCGAAGCTGAGGGCCGAGCCGTAGTTCTTGTTGCGCATGGCCAGCTGCATGGCGCTAAGCAGGGCCAGTTGTCGGTGAGGCACCTCGATCTTGGGAATTGTGAAGTAGGCCGACAACTCGAGACTCCTCTGGAGCTTGGCGGGGTCCTTAGCCACGACGTCAGGGGATCCCAGCTTTCTCCTGGACAACTCGATGTTCATGGCCACGGCGTACTCGCTCGCAGAAGCAATGAGCTTCTTTGCCTCAGCAACCTCGTCCGAGCTTGACACGCAGTTGATAAGGATGGCATGCAGGATGCCCTTGAAGATGTCCAGGCCGTCGTCTAGCTTGTTGGCTTTCATCGAGTCGTAGCCCTTCTGAAGGTCGTTGGCTGCAAGCGTCTCCAGATCCCGGGGAACCACGGGCAGAACCTTCCTGGGGTCCGTCTCATCGAGGGTTCGGCGAACATAGTTCACCAGAGGCGGTAGACCCTCGGTTGCGGGGAGGAATGTCCTGGAGGCCTGGTAGACCTCCAGGAATCGCTCCTTGAGTGGTGCAAAGTTGACCGCACCGACCTGTCGGTTCAGGAGCTGCATGGCCGTCTCAAAAGAACCGCCAGCGATGTGATCCACAGCCAACGGCGAGTTTCGGGCCCAGAGGTCGGCTTCGCTGCTGCCAGCACCACCCGCATCGGCGCTCTCGACGTTGACAAAGTCACTCTCGACGTCGGGGACGTCATCATCGCCCAGGTCCCAGCCGGCAACGTCTTCCTCATCGTCCTCGATCAACACACCACTACGCTTAATGGCCGAGTCGTCCTCCAAGGCGTCCTCGAAGCCAATTGCGTTGGCAGCGGGTGCGTCCTCCAGGGACAGGCCTTCAACCTGGCCGAGCAGAGCCTTCTCGAAGACTGATTGAGAGGTGGCCTTGGTAGGCCAGTTGGCCTTGAAGGTAGGCACAACAGGCTTGGGGATGGCCAAAGGCGCGCCCAGGGTAGGCACGGTCAGCTGGTCCTCGGTCAGGCCGGTGGCCTCCAGGATAGCTTGGCACTCCTCCTCAAGGCCATTCGACTTGGCAGTCATGTAGGCGAGTGGGTCTGATAAAAGAGGTTAGTAATGTGCTTACTGACCCATGGGTCTATTACTTACAGAGGTCAATCTCCTTGAACATCTGGATGCGGTCCTCGACCTCTCCCAGATACAGGGCGTTCTGAAAGCGCGAGGTGAAATCGCCTCGGTGCTCAGCAATCTTAGCCATGCGAGCAAGCTTAGAGTGATCTCCAGTTGCAAGATACAGGAAAGACAGCTTGTCGAACTGCTTTAGCTTCTGGTAGGACATCTCAACCACCTGATGGTTGCCGTGGGCCAGAGCCTCGGCACTCAACCTAGACCAGAACTTGGGCTTGTCCAGCTCCTTGGCCATCTCGACAGCAACGTCGAGGTTACCGCACTCAACAGCAAGATCAAATCGAGTAGTAGGGTCCTGGACGAACTGCAGAGCAATTTCGGGATACCCCTTCTTCTGCAGATACGAGATGATGGACTGGCCGACCAAGCTCGAGTTTTGAATGATGTGAAGCATCTCCTCGTAGTTTCGCTTAACCAGGGCCAGTTTGAATCGATACTCGGTAGGGTCAATCTGCAGGATGCGTGGCTTGGCGGCCCGGTCAAGGCAGTAGACATTGCGGCCCTTGACTCGTACAAGATACACGGTCTGGTCGAGAGTTCGCACGATGCCGTTGTCACCATTGAGGAGGGTGTACTTGACGTGGTTCAAGGTCGAGTACAGCAGAACTCCAGCATCATCCCAAGTAGCGCTCTTGATTCGGATTGTCTCGTGGAGAGTGCTGACTTGCTCGAGGGCCTTGGTGACGATGGTGACATTGTGCTTGCTCAGGAAAGCCGCGTAAAGACCATCGTTGGACCAGACGACATACTTGACACCAGTGACCGAGAGCTCAGCGACACTCTTCTTCTGCTGAATGTCGTAGAGATGAACGGCGGTCGGAGTAATAATCAAAAGGTTGCCGGTGCCTCCGAAGTAAATATCGGTGGTGCCAACAGGAGGCTTGAAAGACCGGGTGATGTTGTTTGACAGATCCTTGATATCGATGGTCTGGGTAGAGGTGTTGAGCACGGCAAAACGGTTGCGAGCCACAAAAATGGCCGAGTTTCCGGTGCCACGCTTCGACTCTGTAGGCTCAATGGCACCGGACCCATCCTTGGGAAGGTTCACGAGCTCATACGAGCCACCATCAGTAGGCGAGGTTACTAAGATGGATCGCTCGGCGGGGTTATAGGATAGGGTGCGGGGAGCAACCCAAGCACTGCCGAGCTTCTTGAGCGACAGGAGCGTGGGGCTTTCGATATTCCGCTGGAAGTCGTAGGACTTGACATGCTTCTCCTTGGTGACATAGAAAAGCATGTTCTGGTGAACAGCCGAAGCGGGGCGTTCCCGTTCCAGCTTGAAGACCATGACACCGTTATCGTGACCTGCGGCGAAGAGGTTGATCTCGGGGTGTGCCGCGATAACCCAGAAGCGGTCGTTCTCTCTCTTGAAGGACTGAACGGCAGTTCGCTTGTTAAGATCCCATACGCGAATGGTCTTGTCCTCGCCGGCCGAAAGGATCAGGTCTTGGTGAGGGTGAAATAGACAGCCCGACGCATTCTGGAAGTGTCCTCGGCAGGTATCCACCTCCCAGGCCTTGGTCTCGCTCATCCGCCACAGCTTCACCAAACGATCGTCGCCGGCGGAGACAATAAGGGGCATGGTAGGGTGGAAGGCGACCCAGTTGACGCCTCGGTCGTGGCCCTCGAGGACAAATTTGACAACGGCGTCCGTGTTCCCAAACATGTCGGCCTGGTTCTGGTTGGCGCGCGCCATCTGATCTTCGAAGGACATCGAGGTGGGGGCGGAGTGCTTCTTTCGCAGGCCGGAAATGTCCCAGACGCGGACAGACTGGTCGAGGGAAGCGGAGACGACGAGGTCCTCCTTGGGGTGGAACTGAGCGCACATGGCATAGTGGTTATGACCAGTCATGGTGCAGACTTGGACAGGTCAGCATCGCGAACTTGGGTCAAGGGGTAGGTAGGTCGGGCCACGGTGACGTACTCAGCGATCGGTTCTGCCAGTTCCATATCCGGATGGTCTGGTCATCGGAGGCGGACAGAATCCATGGGAGCTCGTGGTGAAAGAAGACGGTGCGGACATAATCGAGATGGCCGTTTAGGGTGAAGAGGCACCGTCGGGTCTGGTAGGACCAGACCTTGATCTTGTAGTCGTCGCCGCCAGAAACGAAGAGCGGCTGGGTCTTGTGGAAATCGACGCCACGGACGGGACCATCGTGTTCCTCGAAGCGATCAATCAATGTTCCCATTCGGTAATCCCAAAGCTGGATGGTGGAGGAGTGAAGCGACACGAGGATCCATGGCCTGGGGAGGACAGTCAGCTTCAAACTTGCGGACGGTGTCTCCTGGGAGAGGGATGCGGTGGCGGCGCAAGGCAACTGACCTCTTGGGGTGGAAGGCGATGCCCTTCGCTCTAGACGACTTGGACTCGAACTGCGCAGCAAGTCAGTCACTGGGAGGGAGCCAAACCCTCGAGACGCCTTACCTTGGTCAACATTCCGGGGGAGGACTGCATGTTGGCGGGGAGGTGAAGCCGTAGCTTCTCGCATTAAAGGGGGAGCAGTATAAGGCCCGGAAAACGAGGAGGAAAGAAGCCGTTCAGCTTGCCTGGTCGCGGATGTTGGGGCAAGCTGTCCAGCAGGTCGAGAGGGAGATGGAGACGGGAGGTGAAGGAGCGGAGGTGGAGCAGTGTCGATTGATGGCCGTCGAGCGAACTCCTGGGCTAGCAATTGAGCATCGTGTCCATCTCCAAAGTGTGGGCATCCAACATGGTGTAAGCCACCCGCAACATTATTCCGCCGGCGCCACAGGGGTGGTGGCAGCCACCTTTTCGCCTTTTCACCGCCCCGGAACGCCGCTGCACACCTGTCATCAAGCAGGGGGCCCTGGCAAAATCGCACCAGCCACAGCCAGCCCCACTAAGCGTTTCTGCCACGTCGAGCGCCGGAGCGGGACGTCATGGCGCTAATCCAAGTCGGGTCAGCTTTACTGTGACGGTGTTCACATCTCGACGACACGAGAGCAGGCAGCATCAGCTTGCTTCCCACGCCGACGACATCTTTGGCGCCATTGATGGGCTGCCGTGCAATATTTTAAGGCGCTTTCAGTCGTCGAGTGCGCTCTTCTATACGACACCCGCTTTGAGCTTCGAACTCCCAACAATTGAGCTCCAGGGAGCTCTTGCTCTGCCCCTCCGCCTCCCAGCGTGGAGCTTCATCCAACGTAAAGACGAGACGATTGTCGACAGCACATAGCCCAACCATGTTGCATCTGTCCCAATTGCCATGGAGCCTGGCTGTGGCCATCGCAGCTGCATTCCAGGCTGCAGCAGCCCCGTCCGTCAATGTGGGCATGGACGCTGCGTTCCCCAGCGCCCCATATCTGCTTGAGCTTCTGTAAGCTATCCTAGTGTTGTCCCATACGACGGAGTAATACTAATGATACCAGAGAGACGGCGGCTGGCGAAAACGCGACTTCGTATTTCCCCATTCTCGACAGGATAGCAAGCGGCCACTTTGCAGCGGCAGTAACGGATGAAGAACTGTACAACCAGTTCCTCAAAGTTCTTCATCAGGACGGCCATATCACCAGTCCTGATGCCCTATCTACGTTTAAACTCGCCCTCTCCCTGCGATCTGCAGCTCCACGAATCGAGGCACATTACCAATACTACTCCACTGCGGTCGAGCCAGCAGTATCGGTCCAAGACCCGGAGCAATGTCCTGACTGGGCTCTGCTTGACTCCAAGCAATATTGTTCGCCAAGTCTGACCACAGCTATCGAGACCGATCTGACCTCCACGTACAACCCCTTTGCTGATGATTACGAGAGTATTCTAACATCCGCACAGACAACTCAAGACGTTGCCTTTCGATCGGGTTCTCGGAGTGGGCAAGGAGGCCATACTTTACGCTGACCCCACATCTCCCTCATTTGGCTCATACCACGACGCCCTTTCAAAGGCGGCTCAGAAGGGAGAACTCTCGTATCGATTACGATATCGACGAAGCATCCGTGCCTCAGACACGCCATTGTCGGTCAGTGGATATGGTGTCGAACTGGCCCTGAAGAGAACCGACTACATCGTCATCGACGACCGAGAAGCCAACCAAGACTCGGAACAAAAGCCCGTTGCTGAAGCCGTAGTCCTAGATGGCGATGAAGAAGTCGCCGATCTTAAACCCCTTTCGACGACGGAGCTGGCCTCCCTAGGGCTTAAGACTGCCTCCTTCATTTTGAAGAGCGAGAATCCTATCGAGGCGTTGGTCAAGGCGACCCAAGACTTTCCCAAGTTTTCAGCATTGATTGCTACCCACGAAGTCTCTGAAGATTTTGCTACAGAGCAGCAGGTGAACGTCGCTAACGGCGTTCCCACTGGCATCGGTATCCTCTGGATGAATGGTGTTCAGCTGATTGATCGCCAAATCGAACCTTTCCAACTTGTTGACATGATCCGCCGCGAACGCAAACTCATAAATGGAGTCCGGGACCTCGGTTTCAACGGCAAGCAGGCTATTTCTCTGCTTGGTCACCCAACAATTGCTGGGGCAAAATCGGAGGATGAGCCCATGAGGTTCGACTGGACAGATCGGTCAGAGGAAGGCAAGGTACTGGTCTGGCTCAACGATCTCGAAAACGACGCACGCTATGCATCGTTCCAGAAGGACTTAATGGCGGTACGCAAATTCTTCCTCTAAAGCAGTAACGTCGCTCATTATTTTACAGCTGCTTCAACGCAACTATCCCGGCCAACTGCCCAAGGTTGCTCGCAACATCTTTCACCTCGTTACACCTGTCGACTTCACAAATGTCGAGGATTTGGCTGTGGCTGCCCAGTTCAGTTCATTCATGACACGAGGAGTCATGTTGAGATTTGGGCTTGTTCCTTTGACATCAACTCCAGAGGCTGTCGCTCAAGCCAAGATCGTCTACCACTTGATTGAAACCTATGGTGTCGAAACTCTTCTTACGTACCTCCAGGAGTATCAAGATAGCTCCAGCAATGGGGCAGATGCAAAATCGTTTGCAAAGGCGATCGAAGGTCGCGAGACAGACTTGCCCAAGTTGACGTTTGCCGAGGTCCTGGAGGCGGAATCTTATGCTCACCAGGTCAAACTTTCACAAGCTTGGGTGAACCGGCTAAAGGCGGACACTCCCGTACGCCCCCTCTTCGCCAACGGTTTGGCTGTTCCGCGGGAGAAGAGTTGGGTTCAGACAATGAGTATGCGTCTGACCGAAGATCAACAAACCGTCCAGCAGGGGGTGTACCTTGGCACTATCGACGATGAAACCTGGCTTCCGGGCGTGTTCCTACAGAACGCGATGGCTACGAGAAACACCTACATCTTCCCCGATGATGACAAGGCTGTTCGCATCCTTGACATCGGCAAACTATATAGCGAACACGCAGACCTATTCAGCAGAATCCCCGTTCTTGAATCGTCCTCGGAGTCGACCAAGGAGGACTGGGCTCTGCTGACCGTTATCGCGGACCTGGATACCGAAGACGGCCAGGAGCTACTACTCTCTGCCTTGCAGTTCAAGCACAGCAATCCAGGTGTTAGGCTAGACGTAATCCACAACCCCTCGGCCTCGTCTAGTTTGTCTGCGGTGAGCAGTGGCTTGAAAGCGGCTGGAGCAGAGCTTTCCAAGGTCAGAAGTAAGGAGGAGTTGAGGGCTCTGTTTGTGTCTCCCGACGACGCCCAGGATAACGAGCATGCCAATGCCTTGGCGAAGTTTCTTCCTGATGCCAAGCTACTTCCAGGAACCCAGGCACTGGTCCTCAACGGCCGTCTCGTCGGCCCCATCCGCTCCGGGGACTCTCTTAGTGTGGACGACTTCCAGCAGTTCTTCTCCTTTGAGCAAAGGAGCAGGATTCTCCCGATATATGCCGCGATTGAAGACCTTGGGTTTGGCGACAAGCTCTCTGACCCCATCACCGCCGCCAAGTTCACCTCCATCACCGCTCTGTCCACCATTTCCGAACTCCCGGAGGGCATTTTCGATTCTGCGCCGGCCGTACGAAACACGCTGTACAACACATGGGACTCGACGCACACCGCCATCGAAGTTGGTGACCCGGAAACTGCGAGCATCCACATCGCTGGTCTTCTGAACCCTACCAGCGAGCAGGGCCAGCGATTGGCTCCGATCCTTAAAGTGCTGTCGGAACTAGATGGCGTGTATCTAAAGCTCTTCATCAACCCTCGCGAGGTGGTTGCAGAACTCCCGGTCAAGCGCTTCTTCCGCTATGTATTGGATTCGAAACCTTCCTTCGACGAGGCTGGCAACGTCAAGGGACAGCGGGCCACCTTCAAAGGCCTCCCCTCCGAGGCTCTCTTGACGGCTGGCATGGACGTTCCCCCAGCGTGGCTTGTAGCCGCCAAGGCGTCTGTCCAGGACCTCGACAATATAAAGCTGAGCTCTTCCAAGGGCGATGTCGACGCCACGTACGAGCTCGAGCACATCCTGATTGAAGGCCACTCCCGAGATGGCAAGCGAGGCGCCCCGAAAGGGGCTCAGCTGGTGTTGGCGACGGAGAAGGACCCTCTGCTGACAGATACCATCATCATGGCCAACCTAGGATACTTCCAATTCAAGGCCAACCCGGGTTTCTACAACATCCAGCTGAAAGAGGGTCGCAGCACCGAG
Organism: Neonectria neomacrospora; assembly: GCA_013756995.1. Taxonomy (NCBI): domain Eukaryota; kingdom Fungi; phylum Ascomycota; class Sordariomycetes; order Hypocreales; family Nectriaceae; genus Neonectria; species Neonectria neomacrospora. The sequence goes on along the minus strand of JABSTB010000482.1, from coordinate 33,470 downwards.
ATCTTCGACATTGAAAGCGTTGGCGCCCAGGGCTATTCCGCCGTTCCCGGTGATGAAGGTACCGACGTCGCGCTCATGGACTTCCAGGGGACTACGCTGTACCCTCGTGTCAACCGGAAGCCTGGCATGGAGGAATCCGACGTGCTGGATGAATCCGAGGGCGACGGCGGCATTGTTGCCAAGGGCCTCAAGTTCGCCGAGAGCATCCTCGGCGGCTCCCAGTCGGCCAAGTCCATCTCGGCCAAGGAGCACGCGGAAATCAACATCTTCTCCGTGGCCAGCGGACACCTGTACGAGCGGATGCTCAACATCATGATGGTCTCGGTCATGCGCAACACCAAGCACACGGTCAAGTTCTGGTTCATCGAGCAGTTCCTGTCGCCGTCGTTCAAGGAGTTCATCCCGCACATGGCGGCCGAGTACGGGTTCAAATACGAGATGGTGACGTACAAGTGGCCGCACTGGCTGCGGCAGCAGAAGGAGAAGCAGCGCGAGATCTGGGGCTACAAGATCCTGTTCCTCGATGTCCTGTTCCCGCTGTCGCTGGACAAGGTCATCTTCGTCGACGCGGACCAGATCGTGCGCACCGACATGATGGACCTGGTCAACCACGACCTCGAGGGCGCGCCGTACGGCTTCACGCCCATGTGCGACTCGCGCACCGAGATGGAGGGCTTCCGCTTCTGGAAGCAAGGCTACTGGGCCAACTATCTCCGCGGCCTGCCGTACCACATCTCGGCCCTCTACGTCGTCGACCTGCGCCGCTTCCGCCAGCTCGCGGCCGGCGACCGTCTACGCCAGCAGTACCACGCGCTGTCGGCCGATCCCAACAGCCTCTCCAACCTCGACCAGGACCTGCCCAACCACATGCAGTTCAACATACCCATCCACAGCCTTCCGCAGGACTGGCTGTGGTGCGAGACGTGGTGCAACGACGAGTCCCAGCCCAACGCCCGCACCATCGACCTGTGCAACAACCCGCTCACCAAGGAGCCCAAGCTCGACCGCGCCCGTCGCCAGGTCCCCGAGTGGACCGTGTACGACGACGAGATTGCCGCCCTCGACCGCCGCCGCAAGGGGTTGCCGCTGTCCGGTGAAGCCGCCGACATCGATAAGAGTGCCCCCGAGGAGCGAAACGCCAAGAGCCGCAGCTGGGAGGAGGAGAAGCAGGGGCATGCCATAGATGAGCTCTAGATGTAACAAGTTTTTCTCTTGCTAGTTGAAATAGAATGCTGTAGAATAAAGAACGTACAATGCTCGAGGATCTTGGGTTGCTTGCCACTTGCTGAGATGTGACGTACCCTAGACCTGTGCCACTGGTGAAGCGGGAATGCAACTCGAGTCATGTGTCACTAGGACTAGAACAAGTGCAAAACTAATATCGAATTCATGTCGTATTTCTAGCCAGAGCAGTCTCCCATTCCTCGGTATGTTGTCATCACAGTCTACCTCCCCTCTCTTCCATGTCCCATGGTGTACGGAGCAAACTGTCAGAAGCGGCACGAACAAGCACGTGAACGTACGTCCCCCAAATCAAGGCAACTCCTAACCTTAGATCCTCTTTTATTTTCCCGTGTTGTCGAAGCGCTGACTTCGGATTTCGCCATAATCGTGATGGCGTTCAGTTCAGGCAAGTAACCAAACCGGGCGTACTTTGTACCATGTCGAGCAGGGACAAGGCTCCGTCGTAAATGATGCGAGGTAGGCGACAAGTCCCAGTCGTGCCCAAAGAAATGGTCCTCCTAACGCCTCGTGTGTGTCGTGCATTCGTGTCTATCCCCTTTCCCAAAATTCCAAAGCCAGATGCACCAACGCAAAGTCAACTGAAGGACAACTTCCTTTCATACATAATATCGTCTCATTGGTCGAGTGTTTGGTTCTTGGGCAATGGTGTTGCAAGCCTCCCGCCATGTCCATCATTCTTTCTGGATGATGAACAGGTGGCGGAAGAACAGAGTAAGAAGGAGCAGTGGCGGGTATCATAAATCCGGATAATCAGGAGCCACCCTAATTCCAAAGCACATGTATCAGTGCGCGACGGCGAGTACCGGATACGATAATAGGAAGGGCGGCGTACTCAGGTCTGGCTCGATTCGCGTTCTTCTCGGATGGATGTCATTCCAGATGTTGCACCTACGCCCATCATGGCCGACTGACTCGGCGGCGGCGCCGCTGCCCCAAGCTTGACTCCAGTAGCCGACGCAGCACCACTCGGTGCAGTGGTCGCGTCGTTGTTCTCCGCGATGAGCTGAGCAGGATTCACAACACCCTCGCTATTGGCGACAAGAGTACTGGCCGCCTCGGCTGCGATATCCTTGCTGAGCGGTGAGTGGCTTGGTGAATTTGACTTCTTGCTCTGAACATCGCTGTTCCCGTTGCCACCGCGTGAGGAGTTGCGAGGAGAAACCCGCCCAGTCTGCATTGCCGTTAGTATGTCTCAGCTAAGACGGAACGCTAGGCTGAAGCTTACCTGTTTTGCCCACCGAAGACCACAGCTGTTACAGAGGTCTCTTTGGCCGCTGGGTCCTCTCCGCCACTCGGGTGTGTTGCGCGTGTGGCAGTTGGCGCAGTCCCGCACGGTATTCCCGATACCCTTTCTCCTCTTGCGCTTCTTCTTGTTCGAGAGTAGACCGCCGAGTTCTTCTGCTAGAATGCGGTTGACCTTCTCCATTTGTCGCAACTCAAACTGCCAGCTGGAGCACTTAGTCGTTCTCAACTCGTCAAATATGTTGTCGTCGGACGCGAGTGCAACGTCTTGAGTCCCCAAGGCCAAGACACCACCAGACTGCGGCGCTTTGCCGGCATCTTGCCCTCCAGCGTCGGATCTCGGAGTCGCCACAGACTTGGCTGTTCCTACAGAACTTGAGGCGGCAATGCTTCGAGATGATGCCTTGATAAGCTTCGTCTGGGCCAGTAAGAACGACGGCTTCTGACCCTCGGAGGCGTCGCCGGGATACAGAGTCGTCTGAGCCTGCAACACTTGGCCGCGGCGGTTCTGGACTTCATGCTTGCAGGTGACCGTCTTACCACGTCTAGCCTTTTCAATCGAGCGCCCAAACTCGGGTCGCGACTCCTTGCGCATCAGATCCTGGATACTTGTGCCAACCAAGGTCTCGGGCTGTAGGTCGAGGAGTGATCTGATGTTTGACGAAACGAATAGAAACAAGCCTGCAGTAGAGAGCTTGGTCCACAATTCGCTGTCACCAATACCGCCGTTGGCCTCCAGGTTCCGCCGGCTGAGGGCAAATACTGGGCGCTTACGGCCAACCAAGATTATGCACTTTCGTCCTTTGCCTTGCTCGACAAAGAGCGAACCATGGCTCTCGAACCATGTGTAGCCGCTATGCTTTCTTCGAATCCTGAAGACGATGTTGACAGGGTTCCCCAGGGTAGTATCCTTTAGCTCGCGCGTGACGGGTACAATGTCGGATGGGTGACAGACGGTGGACAGAGAGTTGCCGGCAAGCTCAGCGGCGTCGTACTCGAGCACTCGCTTACAAGCAGGCGACAGGTAGAGGAATAGGCCCTTGAGAGAGAGGACATGGACAACGTCATCGGTGTTCTCCAGCAACATCTTGTCCCATGTCTGCTTGTGCCAGTCCGATGCGAGTCCCTTGGGGTTGAATTGCTGCAGCAGCGTCGAGACGTCATCTACGCCGAGAGTCTGGCCGTTTTCGGGTTCCCAGTTACCAGATGTGGGCGGGGTCCAGATGTACTGGCCAATGTCACTGTGCTTGTAGTTGACCTTGACGCCGTGGACTCCTTGGTTGGGAGCGATAGCATCGGGGCACTCGACAAGGTCGATTTGGAAACCAATAAAGTACCTGATATCGTCCGTGTCCCAGGGGATGGGGATCATGGTCAGGAGATTGAGGAATGGTTTCCCACCCTTACGGTAGTTGATGAGACTTTGCTGGACCTCCCTCCCCTCGTGAATCATTTTCTTGAGGGTGTACACGGCACCATCATCGACAAACTCGCGCTTGGAGCCAGCCTCGACGTTGCCGTCTGGGGCCTGTAGGAAGCGACAGTTCTGGCCGACGATTTCGTGACGACTGTAGCCAGTGAGGTTCTGGAAGTTGTCGGATACGTATATGATGGGGCAGTCGTTGAGGGTAACATCACAAACAACAAAGGCGCAGGACATGTCGACTGCGCCGAGGTTGATTTTGGGTTCCTTGCGAGTTGCGACTAGCCACAAAGCCTTGAGCATATCAAAGCCGCTCTTGGAATATATCGTCTTCTCCTTCGATTCCTTTGGAGTGCCCGTACCGGCGGTTGTGGGGGTGTTGGTGGCGGAGGTAGTGCTGGGCTGGGTGATGGCAGTGAGATGAGAGTTGGCACGGGGAGACAGGACAGAACCGGACTGAGCCGAGACGCGTCGAGAGAGCGGAGACATGCTCGGGTTGAAATCAGGGGTCACGGTGGAGTTGAGAGATAGGTTTGTCGCAGCCTGGGGCTGTAGCGTCTCAGTGGTACCAATGGGCGTAGGAGGATTCACCTCGTCGTCACGCTCATCGATAGCAGCATCCACGACGGTAGCCGTGGTCGCTGGTGCGATTGGGACTGGGGTAGCTGTGGTAGCACTCGTTGGGGTCGTACCGAGGGAGCCATTGTCAGGATCGAGGTCTACAGAGAAGCCGTTTGTGGTAGTGCTGAGCTGGTTCGGGGCAAACGGGGGAGGCATTGAGTTGGCCGTTGGAGAGAAGAGGTTCATTGCCGGAGCGTCGCCGGCCATCTGGGAGCCGACCTGCCCAACCGACATGTTGGCAAATGTGGACGGAATCATGGAACCCATCATGTCGGAGGAGATGCCGGCGTAGTCCGCAGGGTTTATGTAAGGGGTTATCTGCTCAGACATGGACATGGTGGCGTCCATGGGGAAAGTGGTCGACATGTGCTGGTTGAACTGGTAGGTATCGATATCGTCGTTGTTGACTCCAAAGGCCATCATATCGCCAGTTCCCACAACGGACATCCTCCTAGGTACCTGAGGTTGGGCGTGGGGTACGGAGTTTCCATAGGTCTGCGACATGCTGCGTCGGCGGTAGAGTTCGGTCTGGTTGCTTTGGATGATGTCGTCGAGAGAGTCGCCAGGGGGGAGCATGTCATGGTCGGGCACCATTTGCTGAGATCCTCCGACACTATCTTGCTGCTGGTATTGGTGATGTTGTTGCTGATGGTGGTGCTGCTGTTGCTGTTGTTGCTGATGGTGCTGCTGGAGCTGCTGTTGGTGGTGCTGTTGGAGGTGCTGTTGCTGCTGCTGGTGTTGCTGCTGCTGGTGTTGTCGCTGTTGATGTTGCTGCTGGTGAAGCTGCTGCTGCTGCTGGTGTTGGTGAAGCTGCTGCTGCTGCTGCTGAGGCAGCTGGTTGGGTGTGTAGAAGCCATCCATGGTGACAGCATCTGGCACGATGGCGTAGCCAGGCGCCCGAAAGAAGACAGCGACGAGTAACGCTGGAGTTGGGTTGCAAGTGTCGGTAGGCCTGAGGGGAAGAGATGCTGCTCAACCGCGGCAACGGCGATTCTATGCGCCGAGTGGAATGTTCGGCTTGTGCCGGGTGGTCATGTAGCCTCGATGGACGGTGTCGACGAGACGGCGTACACGGAGGGCGTCAGACAGGACGAAGCTTTTGGAAGAATTGTATCGAAGTCGAAGTCGAGGTTTGACGCAGGAGTCGAACTTCAAGTCCAAGTCCAAGTCCAGGTGGATCCAGCCGAAACCTGGGAGGCACCGAGGTGGTTGCGAGCAGATGGCGGGAGCTGGTGGGCGACGGAGCGATCGAGGGAAATGCGGGCGCCGATAGCGAAGCGATTTGAGCGACACCCGGGAAGGAGGGTTACACCAAGGGGTGAATCCTGGGTCAAGCTTCTGTCCTCTCTCCTGGCTGGCTGCGATGGGTCGCGGTGGCCTGCGGGCTGGGGATCGGTCGGCTGCTGGCTGGAAGTGCTGTCGATGATGTCCGGGTAGAGGAGCCGAAAGGAGTGACGAGGGATGGAGGCGGGAATACTTGGGTGAGGATGGAAGACGAGAATCGGCCGCGATGGTGGTGATAGTAATGATGGTGTTTGGCAGAGTGGAGAGAGGGAAGGGAGATCGCCGGAAAGAGAGAGGCAGCTTGCCTGTCTGTCTGCCTGCCTGCTAACTTTACAGTGCTGCACTGGAGGCAAGTACAAATGCAGTTGTCGATGGTGCGTGTGGGGGGGAAGGAGGGGGATGGGAAAATGGTGGAGGCCAATGGGTAATGTCGTTAGTTAGGTGGTGGTGGCTGCCATTCGCTTCATTGCAATTTACAGGACAGGCCACAAGTACCTTTTGTATGCGTCTCCCCGCCGCAGGGTACTTGCAATTCAGTTTGCACAGGGTCCTTGCTCTGGCCGCCTCCCGTGTGGGGCCGGGGAGAGGTGGGATGCACGGGAGGATGCACCTCATTTCTTTTGTGCCAATGGGCCGACGTCCGACGGCACAAAAATATCTGCTTCCGCTTACACTGGACGGTGTGGTTCGTAACTCGTTAATGCCGCCTTTGCTTGGTTGTCGACAGCGAATAATACCTCGGGGGATCCATGTGCTTAGTCAGAGGGCAGACCTAGAGATACCAAGAAAAACACCAACAATCAATGTCAGGATATCTCACCACTCACAAGGTCGCGTACAGGGATGAGCCCGGTATAAATCAACTTTGGGAGAGATCTTCCTCTACACTAACAGGCATCCCCCGTCTCCCGAGACAATCCTCGTCTCTAAATGGTATATCCTTGGGAAATCGCTGTTCGGTTGTGGGACAGAGACGAAAAGAGAAGGTCTAGTATAAATCACCATCAACATACTTGCTATATTCTGGTATCAATCAATACCATTATGCCAAGATTCGAAACAAAGCCTTCCTAATCAGATTCACATTAACCGCTCCGGCCTAGGCAATTGTCACTATGTCAATGCGTATGGCCCTGGATTTTCTTCTACTCGACGCCCTCTATCCCCAAATGATTCATCCCTCCACCTGTTCTCACTCTCTCCGCATCTTCGCTTTCTGTTTCCCTTTGGGACAGCCCTCAAGCCCCGAGTTTCTCAGCCACTTGGCTTCAATGTGCCGTCCCACTCCTCGGGGCTTCCGCCCTTTCAAGCATCTCGGAAGCAAAACAAAACAAAATCTCCAAGTCCTCCGTTTGCCTTGAAGGCTTCGTAGCTAATCAACTCTTGTCTTAGCTGGCCGCTCACGTCCTTCTTGGTATCATCTGGAATCAGAAGCGGCACATTCCCAATAAACATCTGCATCATAATCATCCTCGTCCGGCCACCGTCTCCCAGCAATAACGTCCCGGCCGGCCGGGCCCATTCATATTCGGGCCCTTTTACATCGATCATTGATAGCACCCCACCCCTAGGAGAAGTATCCCATAATCGTTCGCTGAGACTCCTGAGAGAATTGCTGCAGCAGGGGCATGGGGTCCACGTTGGCAGTCGTCAGCAGCGCCTTGGTCGCAAGCGCCACTCGGTTGGCCGTCTGTCCCTGCAGTGTCTCCGCCTCCAGAGCCTGGGCGATGAATACAAACACCTTGCCCGCCTGGTTGAGTACCACCGGGTGTTGCCTGTGAAGAAAGGTTGCAGTTAGCTCTACACCTCTGTATATCATCATATTCACACGTATTGCAACTTACTGGTCAATGAGCTCCGCCAGGTATGCATACGCATATGGCGCCGCCTCCTCATCGTTTGTGACGGGGAGTGTCTCCACCCACTGGGCAATCACGTTCTGCACGTCCGCAACCGTGCTGGCGTTGTAGTGGAGAATTTTCGCAATGGCAGCGCATGCGTTCTCCGTCGCGTACACGTTGTCCTCGCTTCGCGCATCAGGCACTTGAGTAACCTGGAACAGGAACGGGACCGAGCCGCCCAGGAACTGTGCCCATGGGGCGCCGCCTCGATGCGCCGCAACACCGATGCCGTAGGCCGCCGCCTGGCGGATAGCTGGCGAAGCATCTCGGCAGCCGTCGACGAGCGGCTGGGTAATGTAGTTGGCGTATCGGGTGCTCTCGGGGCCACAGTACTCCAGGACATCGTCCATGATGCACAGTCCCCATTGTCGCTGTGTGGGGTCGGGCGAGGCAAGGAAGCCCTCGTAGGTTGAGATCAACCGCTCCCACGCAGGGAGGAAGGCAGCCCCGTGGTTCTTGAAGATGGCATGGAATGCCTTGTTCATGTCTGAAAGGAGTGTCTGGTCGTCCTCAATGGCAATTAGTGTCTCCTCAGCCTCATCCTCGACGTCGTCGGCCGTTGCTCCCTCCTTGTCCTCAGCACGCTGGGCAACGCGGTCCTTGTAGTCCTCGATGGCAGAGTGAACCGAGTCGATGAACCGGCTGAGGTGGTCGGCGCTGAGGCAAGCCTTGCCTACTACTTCCACAGACTCGTAGAAGCACTGATACATCTCGGCCAAGGTGTCGATGGCAGGCTCGGCTGTGAGAACCTCCAGGAGCTTGTCTACGGTGGCAGTCCAGAGCCCCGCAAGCTCGTTGGACTGAGGGCCGTAGGCCTTCTTGTATGAACTGAGCAGCTGAGGAACCAGTTTGGCGGAAATGTAGCGGACGGGGTCATGGAAGAAGAAGGCCAGGCCGGGTAGCGCAATTTTCTCCATAATTTCGGCAACGTATGGCGCAAAGGAGGCCTCGAGAACCTGTGCATAGACAACGAGAAGCTCGATTGCCATGTGCTTATCGTCCATGGTGCTCGTTCGGATACCGATCATCTTACCCTTAAGGGGGACAAGCTCCCATCCCTCCTCGTTCTGCATCTGCTCGACCTGATCGTCATCGTCGAGCAACTGAATGTCGGCCTTGGCCATGGCAAGCTCCAGCAGCGGCGGCATGACGTTGTGGAGGAAGGGCAGGAAGTCTGAGCCAAGAACACGGCACATGCGGCCCCAGCAGTGCATGAGATACTGTGCCTGGGGGTCATCGGCGTCGGTGATGCCGGCCTGGATGTTGGCCAAGAGGTTGACAAGAGTAATGGCGTCCTGTCCAAGTCGTTCCTTGCCCACAGCCAGCGCGATCAGGGTGGCACACTCCATGGCCTTGGCTCGCAAGAGGCGGTACTCCTTCTCGCTCTGGTTCTGGAGCACGTTGACGAGGAGGGGCATGAGCGTATCGTAGTACTTGGCGAAGGCGGCCTCGGCAGCATCGGCGATGGTGGCAATGGTTGACAGGGCCTGCTCCTGAACATAGCGTTTCTCGTTCTGGAGGAGCTGGAACAGATGCGACAGCAAATCGTCCAGGTAGGGTTCCAGGGTGTTCTTCTCGGCCTCCTCGCAGAAGTTGACGAGGGCGGCGGCGGCGTGGGACTTGACACGGCCCTCGGGCGAGTCGAGAACAGGGATGATGGCCTTGAGAACTCGATCATAGTAGTCGGTCTGCATCTTGGGAGCAAAGTCGGTGCTCATCTGGCCAAGGGCGTTGCAGCCGGCCCATCGCACACGGGCGTGGGGGTCGCGAAGCGCGGGAACGACCAGGTCCAGTACCTGGCTCAGCTCGCCAATCATGAGCTCCCGGCAACCCTCAGAGATGGCGGAAATGGCCATGAGCGCGGCATGCCTGTCCCTCCAAGCCATTGAGGTCATCATGCGGGGCAGCCAGTTGAAGGTGGGAGCTAGGATGGTCTGGCCACCAAGCTTGTTGGCAAGTCGGTCCATAGTCTGCTCACCAGCAACATGGTTCTGGTCGCTCTCATCTTGATCAAGCTGCAAGGACCGTCAGCGCAACGAACGTGGTCGAGGCAGTTTGCCAAAATCCGTGAAGGGGGAAACTCACATCATCCGAAGCCATCCATTCGGAGGCGTCGTCGTCGTCTTCGCCGAGGTCGGTCATCAGGCTGAGACACTGGGTAATCATGTCGTTTGTATACGAGGGGTCCTTGCGGCAGAGGGAGGGAGCGTAATCCGCGAAGGTGGCCATAAGCTCGAGAGCGTTCTGACGGCAGATGTTGTCCAGCTCCTTGTCCTGAATAACGGAGATGCTGAACTGAACGAGGTTTTGGAACAGAGGCTTGAACATCTTGGGAGCCGACTCGGCGAGGTCGATGAGAGCCACGAGGGCCTTGCTCAGGTCATCCGAGTCTTGCGAGTCCTTGATGGGTGGGAGGATGTTGAGGACGTCGGGGATGAGGGCGTAGTACTTGGCCTGGCCCTTCTTGCTGATCGTCCTAAAGAAAGAGGCAAATGCCTCCATGGCAGCGAGGCGCACCTGTTGTCGTAGGTTAGTGGCGGGGTCGTGATATAGCGAGCTGGCGCAAGTGAGGTCATACCATGATGGCGTCGTCCTTGAAGCCCTTCTGGAAGGCCTGCAGGACAGCCTCTTCATGTTGCTTCTCGATAATGGCCGGGGTCGTGGCGAAGACTCGGAATGCGTTTTCTCGCTTCTCGGCCTCCGGGGCCTGGCTGAGTTGGAAGAGAGCGCCGAGCAGTTCGGGCCAGGGATCGCCTGTGACCGGTGGGTTAGTGGGGGATCTTGCGGGAACAGCAACAGAAGAACGGAGAGGGCATGCGAGTCGAGTCGGGGACGAACCGTTTTCTGTATATTGGCGGGCGACTTCGGCGACGGCGTCGCTGATCTTGTTGCGAATCAGTCGCTCAGGCTCGGCAGCGAGGGTCTCGAGAAGTTTCTGGCGGATGGCGGCGGCATGGTCCTTGGCGAGGGAGAAGAATAGGTCGAGGTTCTCGCCAGACTCGACTTTCCTCGTCTTGGAGGCGATGCGGCGGAAAATGACAGCGCCGAACGAGCGTGTCTGTAGAGAAGGACGGCGTCAGCTCAGTCGCATTGCAGAAGCGTGAGGCGGATCGTGAAAGAAAAGAGAAAGTCGGAGACGAGGGAGAAGGTGGGGGACAAACCGCATTGTCACCAGAGCCCTGGATCTGCTCAGCAAGGCCCATCAACAGGACCTCGGGGCGGCTAGAAGTCCAGTTGTTCTGCAAGTGTTCCTCGGCCTGGGATCGAATGGTGTTGTCGGGCGACTGCAGGGCCTGCAGCAGCTGGTTCAGCTCTGCGTGGACGTCAGGCGGGAGCATCGACATGGTTGCGAGCGGGTGCGGATGGTGCAGTCCACCAGCAGACGATGGGCGGGAAGAGGTATAAGTCAGGTCAGAGTCCGGAGAGGTCGACCGGGGAGGGAAAAGAGGGAGAGGGAGAGATTGGAAGCGTGAAGCTGAAGCAAGCTGTTGGCTTGGGCTTCGTTTGGCGGGCGAAGATTCCGAGATTCTAGTTAGTGGGAGTGGGAGGAGAGGGCGATGGGATGGATGGAAAGGAGAGTGGGGGAGGGGAAGCCTGGGTCAAGGTAGAAGTGAAGTATCCCCTGACCGAAATTTAGCGTGGGAGGTACCACGGCAGCAACAAAGGCTGCCCGGGAAAGAAAAAAAAAACAGATGCACGCGTTGGCAGCACAGGGTGCACTCTGTTTGGGCCATTTTCTTTGTACACCTTTGTGGGCAAGTTGAAGGGATGGGTGGCACCGGGCCCAGACTACAGAGGAAAAGACGAAGAAAGATATTTGCTTTTGGGTCCATTCAGACCTGGGTAACAATACTATCTCAGGGCCTCGGCAGGCAAGGGAGAATAGCTGAGGCCACCGAGTCTCTATTGGAAGGCTACTTATCCAAAGGGAGCTGAATGCTGAATGCGTAGTGTGTAAACACGGTCTGCCAGCTCCCGCCAGCATGGAGGGGCAGCAAAATGTACCGGCTCGGGTTTGGCTTGGCGTCCTCCAACCCAAAAGAAAAAAAGGTCGGACAAATATGATTGGTCTGTCAGGTACGTACCCAGCGATGGCATTGATGGGATGGGACTGGGAGGAACTGGCTCGGCCCACCACCAGACAGGGATTACCACAACTCGTGACGGGCACTGACGGCGCAGTGCCCAGTTTGCCAGTCACTCGTCTGCCAGCCTGCCAGTAACCTGACTTGAGTCGGCACCGTGGTCGGACTTTGTTTTATCCAGAGCTTGGACTGGGGAGCTCGGCCAACAAGGCACTGTCCAGACCGGGAGAGCCAATTGTCAGCGCACTTAGCGGACCGACGGAATTTAGGTACCTTCGCCGTCGCCTTCCGCCTGTGCTCCACCTTGCCGGACCCTCGTGGTACTTCTGCCGGACTTATATCCCCGGCCAAAGCTGGTCTGGTGCAAGTCGGCAGGTGCGACCTGGCTTTTTTTTTCCGCCCGAAGCTTCCCGCCCGTTAACCGTTCCCTGAGTGAACAACCCGGCATCGCGAACCTGGTCCTCTCTTTTGCCTCATCTGTCTTCCTTTCCTTTCTTCTCCCTCTTCCCCCAATTCCTCCACCCCCTTGACCCGCGACCCTCCGCGACACCCCTCGACTCCTCTCTCGACTCCTTCACATCCCCTCGAGCTCCTCGATTCCCTCGGATCCTTCCATCACGATGTTGTCTCGAAGATTAGCTACCGCCGCCCGCATGGTGCCGGCGCGCACCCTGCGTCCCCGGAATCATCCTCTCATCATGCTTCCCGCCATGATGCAGACGGTCCGCACCTATGCCGACGCCGTCGTTAAGGTGCCTCAGATGGCCGAGTCCATTTCCGAGGGTACCCTGAAGCAGTTCTCCAAGGCTATCGGCGACTACGTCGAGGTCGACGAGGAGATCGCCACTATTGAGACGGACAAGGTAGACTTTCCCCTGCCAGGCGACCACCTGTGATGGAGCGTTCTGACTCCCGCTTAGATCGATGTTGCCGTCAATGCCTCCGAGGCCGGTACCATCAAGGAGTTCCTCGTCAACGAAGAGGACACCGTCGTTGTCGGCCAGGACCTCGTCCGCCTCGAGCTCGGCGGAGCTCCCGCTGGTGACAAGAAGGATGCCCCCGCCCCCGAGGCCCCCAAGGAAGAGTCCAAGGACGACTCCAAGACCGAGTCTAAGCCCGAGCCCAAGCAAGAAACCAAGCCCGAGCCCAAGAAGGAGGCCACCCCTGCACCCAGCAAACCCGAGCCCCCTCGACAGCCTCAGAAGAAGGAGACCTCATCTGCCCCAACCACCAGCGGCCCGTCCCTGGGCAGCCGTGACGAGCGCCGAGTATGCCATCACCTTGCTTGCGCCCCGTCCGTTGTTTGTTACTAAACCCCTGTCTAGGTCAAGATGAACCGCATGCGCCTCCGAATTGCCGAGCGCCTCAAGCAGTCCCAGAACACCGCTGCTTCCCTCACCACCTTCAACGAGGTCGACATGTCCAACATTATGGACTTCCGCAAGCTCTACAAGGAAGATGTCCTCAAGAAGACTGGCGTCAAGCTTGGTTTCATGAGCGCCTTCTCCCGAGCCTGTGTCCTGGCCATGCGAGACCTCCCCGGAGTCAACGCCTCCATCGAGGGCCCCAACGGTGGTGACACCATTGTTTACCGAGACTACGTCGATATCAGCGTTGCCGTCGCCACCGAGAAGGGTCTGGTCACTCCCGTGGTTCGCAACGTCGAGGGAATGGACCTGGTCAACATCGAGAAGTCCATCGCTGACCTGGGCAAGAAGGTTCGTGGTATCCTTTGTTTTTTTTTGGTACCAAACGGATCGAAGACTGACTTGGCTCCTTTACAGGCTCGCGACGGAAAGCTGACGATTGAGGATATGGCCGGTGGTACCTTTACCATCAGCAACGGCGGCGTTTTCGGCTCCCTCATGGGAACTCCCATCATCAACCTGCCCCAAAGTGCTGTGCTAGGTCTCCACGCCATCAAGGAGCGCCCTGTGGCCATCAACGGCAAGATCGAGATCCGCCCGATGATGTACCTCGCCCTGACTTACGATCACCGCCTGTTAGACGGCAGGGAAGCCGTGCAGTTCCTGGTGAAGGTGAAGGAGTACATTGAGGACCCCCGACGCATGCTGCTGTAAGCAGCCTCCGACACTCTTGTGTCTAGCCAAATAATACCCTATAGACTGGAGAGGCGGACATATGTGACGTGCAAGCCTCTAATAGTCTAGTTGTATAATAGAGTTCTGGAACGAGGGTTGTAAACCGAACAGAGTTGTTTCCACGACAGCAAGACTACTACCGCGAGAAGATGAAATGATTTTAGTGAGCGTGTCTGAACGCTTGGCTTCGTGGTGAAGGTGTTTTCGGATACATCTGGAATCTGTATCTACTTGTTTCGGCCGATGCGACCTACTGCACGCCACAGCGCCTCTGCAAGCCAGGGACGTCCCTGGTCGGCTGGCTGGTCGGTCTTTACGGTCGGGTGTGCTGTGTAGCCCGAGGTGCCGGGCACCGCCAACGATGGGGCCCGTGGCAGGAACCGAAGCCTCTGGAGCCCTACTTCCGCCACCAACGAATTAGTGACTTGGGGCTTCTGAAGGACCCATGAATAACATGCCTTTAGCGCCCGCGGCCGCCGAGGGAACCCGGTTCCGACAGCTCCGTGTCATGAATTCGAGGTTCTCCAACTCCGCAGAAACCGAAACATAGTCGAACTCCGGGCATTTCGAGCCTCGCCTGGTGAGTGCTGCATCTTGGACGCCATTGCTGTCGGTCTTACGCCGCCGTGGCACCAGACAGTGACATTCTTCGCCGTCGATGAAAAAGAAAAACCACTCCCGCCGCATTCTTCCCCGTCCCCAAACATGCAATCCCCCAATCGCGGGGTCGCTCCACTAAAAGCTACGGCTTTAGACCCAAAGCCAGGGGGCGATGCGCCCTGTCCCCAAGTAGAGGTCCCTAGAGCTGTCCGTCCAATGTCATCATCGCCTCCTACTCCTCCGCCCGACCTCACGCATTGCACCTCGTGCCCACGCCCACGCCCCTCCTCGCTCTCCGTCGCCTGTTCAAGCCATTCCACTCTCCCAGGTCCAGTCATCAGTCATCATCGGTCTCCTGCTCCTGCTCATCCTCTGTCGCATCGCTCGCGCTGCTCCTCCTCTCCTCCTTCTTGGCGAATCGCCTTGTGACTTCTGACTCTTCCAATCTTCCGATCATCGCCCAAGACGCCCTTACTTTTAGCTGTCGGCCCTCTCCACCGCCTACTTCCATTCCGCTCCGCCCCCATTCCATCCTCGACTCTCCCGCCTTCAATCTCTCTCTCACATCTCTTCGCGCAAACTCCCTTCTTCTCATCCATCGTCGCCTTCTCTTGAACCGCCCGACCCTCCAACGGCTCCCAAACTAGTGACGACCAATCCATCTCTCAATCTCGCATCGCGTATCGTCCACCGCGGGGTCGACACCACCCTGTCAGCCATGGACCCCTCCCAAGGCTCCGCCTCCCGCGACCTCAAGGACACCCGCGCGACCAGCTCAACCAGCCTCGCCAGCGCCGTCTCCAACTCCTCCGCCTCTCATAAGCCGCCTGTTCTCGCTCAACGATCCCCGTCTGTGTCCATCTCTGCCGGCTCCGGGTCCGGCACCAAGTCGGCCCATCGCCAGAGCTTCGTTGAGGGCCTACGCAATGCCCCCTCCTCGCCTCGCTCCCAACGGCACCCCTCCTTCACCCAGGCCGCCCTACAGGACCTGCTAAACCACCCGCCTGCCAACAAGCATGCCAATCCCCGATTCTCTGGTCGCGATTGGCGTGATGTTTCCATTGGTGAACTTGTCTCTCCCGAGGACATCAAATGGATTGAGCTAGATAGCAGTGTTGAGGAAGCCACCATGGTAAGTTTAGTCCCAGCATCCGCTCCTTGGAGTGAGCGCAATGCAATACTCCTCACGCATGAGCTTCTTGTCTCGAGAGTGCGCTTCTAACCGCCCGCGATCTCAATAGTTGCTCCTCAAAAGCCCAACCAATGTCGTTCTCGTCCGCGAGAATCCCGACACCAACGTCGCCGTTTCCACCTTCGACTTCACCGACCTCAATGCCTACCTCCTCGTTGTCGTTGGTCTCGCCAAGCCCGACGAGGACCAAGTCGAATTGTTCAACTCTATCCTATCCAAGGCCCAGCAGGGCGCTGAGATTTCCCTACGCCATGTCCAGCCCCTCTTCCGCAAGGAATCATTGGTCAGTCTACCGGAAACCGACGACCTTGCCAAGGGCATCCAGGTGCTAGGCAGTGGAATTCATCGTTTGTTGGTGACTGCCCAAGGGGGTGAGGCCGTTGGCATCGCCAGCCAGCTTAGAATTGTCGAGTTTTTCTGGAACGAGGGTGTCAACTTCCCCTCCATCGACCGCTTATATCCCGTGATCCTCCGCGATTTGGGTATTGGAACGAAAGATATCATCTCGGTCAAGTAAGTTGTGGAGCGCAAGGATCTGGGGGAAATATACTGACACGATTCAAGCTCCGATGCACCTCTCTCCGACGCCCTGACCCTCATGAGCAACGAAGGGCTCACCAGCGTGGCCGTCGTCGACAACGGGCTGAATGTCGTAGGCAACATCTCCACCAAAGACGTCCGACACCTGACGAGCAGCTCCAACGCCCACCTCCTCAACTCGTCGTGCATGAACTTCATATCTGTCATTCTCAACGAGAAGGGCGTCGAGAAGGGCCAGGACGTGTTCCCCGTCTTCTACGTCAACCCTTACTCGACCCTCGCTCACACCGTCGCAAAGCTCGTTGCAACACGATCGCATCGCATGTGGGTGGTGGAATCGGCATCTCCCTCACCATCGGCCCCCGCGACACCTTTGATGGGTCCTCAGGGCTTCTCGAACCCGGCACCCCAGCCGCCTCCCACACCCACCACTACTGTCGGTGCGCCGCCATCCCCAGTTCCCACTTCAGCCGTTCCCGCTTCGGCGATGGCGGGAGCACGTCTCTCGGGCAGATTGAGCGGCGTCATCTCCCTCACAGACGTACTAAACATGTTTGCTCGGTCCACTGGTCTGAATCCTTCGGATCCCGGAGAGCAGCGAGCACGACGCAGACGAAGCTCTAGCAGCTCGGTGCGACCCAGCCTCGACTCGTCACGAGCGAGCCTCGATATCCGACGGTGAAGACAAGAGATGATGCTTTTCGACTATAGTTTTCAGAATCAGGGCCGCGGAGTTGACAGAATTTACCCCAAGGCTTAGAGACTGGACTGTTGTTCTAGCTTTATTTGCCTAGAAGGGTCCAAGAATCAGGCCAAGGCTGGGCGGACAATCACCTACAGCTTCCGCTCGGTCTTGAAGCTGGACCTGAACGTTCTGGATTCTTCCCTAAGCTTGGTTTCTTGGCTGGTTTATGTTTCAGAACACGCGTACAGCGCAGGTATGGTCCATGATTTCCTCACTCTCGTTCCTCCTTGTGGGAGTTGAATGGACAATGGATTTCGATATGATTTGACTCCCGGCTCATCTCCGACAAGATTCACCTGGGGGAGCCTACCAACATCCGATGGCACAAAAGATGATTGCAAATGGGGGAGGCCATGTAGGAAGTAGGTAGCAGTAATAGCGTCGAAACTAAAGATGATGATTCCCCCCTCAATCTACCCTCGTTCTCTCAATGTCCAGAGCGTGCAACAGACTTGATGGCTTTGCAGGTTACGTTAATGCCAGTGAAAGGCTGAAGCCGTCATTTATTAGCCCATGGCATCAAAATGACTCGCCGTGGGCTCGTGGTCGATTCCAGATTTCCAAGGACCGAAGTCGTGGGTTGGAATGTGACTTGGTGACGCGTTGACGCTTCAGGTCGAGTCACTTGACGCTCGTAAAAGAGGCGCCTTCACGTCATTCGGTTGGGCCGACGTCGACAGAACAATGAATGTTGTGGCTCGGGACTCTTTAGGCCATCAGCCACCCACGGTACCGACGGAACGCCCTGTACGGAGCATTCCGTAGCGCCAGAGGCCGACCAAGAACGCCCAAGTTCTAGCGGGTTTCAGTGGGCCTTCTGTGGACGTTCAGTGGGCTCAACGGGGTCGCCTGTGGCTGAAACAGGCCGCCTTATTGGCTGGAAGCTGAATCCGCCCACGCGACGCTCCTTCCACGGAGTCCTTTTGCCACCTGAGGCGCTGAGGTTGACCCCGCCCGAGGCTCAACGCCATCGTGCGCAGCGTCAGGTTTCGGCAGCTTGACTCACGACTCGTCGCTTTTGCCGCCTCTATTCTTCTGCGTCACTCGACTATATCTCTCGCGCGCGCACTCGGTGCTCTTCGTCGTCTCTTCTTTTTTTGTCTCGTGTATCTCTCTTGTTCATCGTCACTCCAGGCTTTTGTCTCCGCGTCCGTTAAACTACCCGCCAAGGAGCCCAATCTTCCGTCTCCCCAACTGAGGCAAATCTCTGGCGCCGACTCGACAGTGACTGCTGCTTCACATATCCCACTCGTCTCTTCTGTTGCTTTAACTCGTCTTTTTCTTTAATCGGGTTCCATCCTGATTTAACTTTGTTCATTTCACGCTTCCCAACGCCCTGCGTCAACGGCTCTTACCGATCCGACGATACCGCTTGGCCACGAAAGCCTATTTATTTGCCCTTATGATTATAAATGACTCAGCTATTCAACATGTCAATCAAATCAAATCAAGCGTCTCCCCCTCCCCGTTCTCTGCCAGGTAGCGGCAAGCCTCCAGATTCTCCGCGTTCCTCCAGTCGAACCAAGTCTCGAAAACTCGGCGACTTCGCCAAGCTACAGTTGCTGTCTCCCCACTCGCCGAGCACCTTGGGACAGGGTCGGGCATCTTCAAACCACTCAGATAGTTCTGATAAACCCTCTCCTTGTGTCTCTACTCGTTGTGGGGAGTCGGTCTCCGCCGGGGCAGAGAAGCTGGTGAAGCTCGGAAACTTCTCAAGGATATTTGATCAGTTTTCCGTCTCTGGTTCACCCAGGCCCTCGCCACAGCCCTCTCGGGGCGCTTCGGAAAACACGACCCCCATTAGCATCCCGAAGCGACCTTCGTCAACTCAGCCGGCCCCGGTCGCTCTCCCGATCGAGGTTTCTCCTAGAAAGGCTTCCCCTAAGAAGGCTGCCCACAAAAAGACTTCACCCAAGAAAGCTTCTCCTAAGAAGACTTCTGCTAAGAATACTTCTTTGGGCTATGAATCTAACTCCGGCTCTGGCTTTGCCTCCGGCACCAGCTCCGGCTCCGACTCTGATCTGGAGCCCCTTTCCTCGTTCTTAACTCCCGCTTCAACCCCCCCAAGCTCGGCTGAGCGAGACTCATCCCCTCTGGCCAAATTCGCCAAGTCGAAGGCCCGTTCCCCAAAGTCGAAGAAAAGCGCCACAACCACCGCCCGACATGCGGTAGTTACCAAAACAAGGTCGCAGGGGCAGTTCCAGCAGGTCCTTTCGTATCAATACCACAACTACGGCCCTACCACTCCCATATTTGATTCTGTGCCCACCAAGGACGCCAAGCACGAGTCCCTAGCCAAAAAGCTCGTCAAAGAGCAGGTCCTGGACCGGGTGCTGGGTTTCCAGAAGCCTGAAGTCGAGTCCAACGGAGTTCATGTCTTCATTGACATGTCCAACATCTCCATCAGCTTTCTGAAAGCTATTCGAGCCAGATACTCCCTCCCCGAAAGTGTGCGCTTTACGCCACTTCCAGCTCTGAACTTGTCCTTTCTCCACGAACTGCTCGCCCGCGGCCGCGATACCAAGGTGCTTAACGCCGGCTGCTCTATGCGCCCGGACCGCCCTGAGCCAGCCTATATCCAAGACCTTCGCCGCCTTGGTTATCGGGTTGACCTCCGACACCGCAAGCCCGGACAGCACACACAGGGGGCCCAGAATCCCGTTGAAATACGCGGCACTTCTGGTCCCGCTCACTACGTCGAGGACATGGTCGACGAGACGCTCCAGATCCGCATCGGCGAGTCTGTCATGCAGTACTTTGATAAGCCCGGAACGCTTGTCTTGGCCACCGGGGATGCCCGGCCGGCCAAGTTCTCGGACGGCTTCTTCACCTATGCGGAGCGCGCCCTGAAAATGGGCTGGAACGTCGAAGTCGTGTCCTGGAAGGCGAGCCTTTCTGGGTCCTGGACCAACCGCGCCTGGGCTGAGCTTTGGGGCGATCGGTTCCGGGTTATTGAGCTCGATGGGTACATTGACGATCTCCTTGCATGCTATACCACTTAAGATGTTCTTGTTGAATAAGCGAAAGCATCTATGCTGGGCGTTTAGCATGAAACTCACGCCAATCTCCCCGAAAGGGAGAATTTCTTTTTAATACATCTACTCTGTCCTCCTCACCATGTTGGCGTTGAGCCTGGCCGGTTTTGGGCGCTACCAAGCATTGGTTTCATGGTCTTCAACATTGTCACGAGCTACTGTTCAGGACTCGACCAAGGCTCACTTTGGACACCTTGACAATTTCATCGTGTTTTTTTTTTATACTACTTCAAGCGTTGTTATCTGCGAGCCTGCAATTTTGTCTGGTCTCGAGCTTGGCTTGACGCCTTTATGTATATTATAACGGTTTGACCAAGGTTCTGGCTTGGTGAGGCTGATATCCTGGGAATCTGGGACTCCTATGGAAGAAATGGAGCGTATGAAGTTTACGGCTCCTTGAATAACACGACCCAAATATATGGTGCGGATATCAGGGCGTGAGGGGCATGGGTTGTGATGCAGCGGGATCGGTTGATGGCCTTATGATTGAAGGCATGGTACGTGATGTTGGTGGAGATTAAGACACAGTACCAAGAGACTCGGTGTTTACAAGCCAGCCCTGTGTTGTTTGAGACCTTTGCGATTCCACGTGATGCCATGGGACGCTTGCAATCTTCGGTTATACATTACTGTATCAGCCCATTGAAAAGACTAAATAAATCGGGCACATGATGGGAACGGACTGGCAAGGCCCAGGTCGAAGCCGTCCGGAGTAGCTCTGTAGCAGCTGTCTAATCCTGCTCCTGTAGGAGACAGCTATCCGTCTGTTTTGGTTCCCTCTTCCGTCGTTCCCCTTCAGAAGGGCATGTCTTCCAATGGCTTTCTGTTCCTTTTGGTGTTTTGCGTATTGTCAACACCGGATGAACCAAGTCGTGTCCTTGTTATTGTCTTGGCCCTTTGCTCACAATGTTTTTGCCATGATTGCCCGGGGCTCCAGGCTCCATGCCGATCCTATCCTATGCTTTCGTTATCTAATTGTGTTGAAGTACCTGGCGTAGACATGGGGCGTGTATTGTCTTGCCATATGACCGGTCCCTCCTTTGTAGAATCCTAACCACCTAAAATTGTAGCATCCAAAAAAAACCAAAGAAAAAGGCGCAACTGACGTGACACACCCGGAAGAAGGAAGAAATTAAGCTGGTGGGTGTGTCACAGTACTCGGTAACCGCTTCCCCGTTTACGTGTCAGACGAAGATATGGCGCCGTCAATGCCCCAGAAGGGCTCGGCGTTGAAAGTAGCCTTCTCCTCAGCCTTCCAAGGAGTGTTGAAGGCGGAGAAGAGAATCAGGTCCCCCATCTTGTCGGCAAAGGCCTTTTTGATAGAGGCAATGGCGGCTTGCTGTTCGCTAACACCAGGAACAGCCAAGCCGTTTGACAGGCCCTTGCTAGGCCAGCCGGACTCGGTGACCACAACCTTCTTGTCCACAATGTCCTGCAGATTGGCGACGGTGCGATTCAGCCACGAACCGGCCTTATCGGCGGTGACGGTGCTGTCGAAGAAGCTATGGGCGTTGATAGCGCAGTAGTCCGACTCGCTGCAAAGCTCCGGGTGGGCGGCTGCGGCGACATACGTGTCAACGGTGACAACGGGGCCCTCGTATCCGGCGGCACGGAGGATGCTACGGGCCTTCTTGACAGCGGCGACGACCTTTTCGGGGCTCGCCTTGCCGCTGTTGACGAGCTCGTTGCCGACACTGACGGTGTGGACAATGTCCCAGTCTCCCTTGATACCATCGATGATTTTCTGGGCCTCGTCGGCCACGGCGTCAATGTCCCAAATGCCGAGGAAGAGCTTCACCTTGATATCTTTGGCAGCGGCGTGGCATGTTGATACCTGGTCGCAGTCGGTGCCGTAGATGCGAACGAGGGAGTAGGAACCGTTGAACTTGGAGAAGTCGTCGTCGATCTGAGCCTCGGTCTTGCAGTTGTGGTCGCCACGGTACGGGGCGTAGGCAATACCGGGAAGGTCGGTGTCGGTGCCGTTGGAGCTAGATGGGGTAGCAGTGGCCGAGGCAGATGCAGAGGCAGAAGTAGCCGGAGCGATGTATCGGGTGAAGGTAGAAGTAGTGTAGAGAGTAGTGGTAGTAACCCTGCGAGCAATCGTCAGCAAACGGATATAGCTTGGGGTTTCCTCTTAGTTAATGGGGACAACGTACAACTCTCGCTCTTTAACAGGAAAAGCTAATAGGAGAACCGTAGTTAGTCTTCCATTTGCTTGATCCTACTGGTTTCATGTGGCTTGAACTCACCAGCAGCAGCACCAACGGCTGCCATTCCCAAAGCGGACACGAGAAATCTTGCGAGCGTCATGTTTGTTGAAGATGTAGAAGCTGAGTATCGATTCTGTTTGTCGGTCTCAAGGAGAAACAGATGGTAATTAGGTGGTCTGGAGATAGGGAGTCGGGGCTTTCGAAAACGAGTCTCTAAAGAATGAATGTCGAAGGATGAAAAATGGACCCAGGGAGAACACGAATGCCCGTGTCGAAAGGAGCGAGAAACGGGTAAAGGGAGAGAATGAGAAGCAACCTAGGGACTGTAAACGGGAGACTGTAGGGCAAATAGAGATGGTGAAGAAGAAGAAGAAGGAAAAGAAGGGAGAAAAGAGAGTGGAAGAGGAGAGGAAGAGGAGAGGAGAGGAAGAGAAAAATATGATGGGAAATGGAGAGAGTCCAACTCGGCAACCAAATACCAAGCATCTCCTCAGCTCCTTCCTCCGTTGCTGCCATGGATGTCTCTGCTGGAGCTCCATCTTTACTGGACAGACTCGGCCTTTCTCGGCCTCCACAGCCTCGCCTCGTTGGAGGCGCTTTGTGCTGGGACTCTCCTCGGGGGCCGCAGGAATGGAGAAGGAAGGAGGAACCCCCCCGCGGAGTTGGAATGGAAGGAGCTTTGGTCTCTGTCTCCTTCCGCAGGGTGCAACCTCCTTTGCTGAGGAATGTGTTGCACGGCTTATAAGACAAGGCGATTGAATGAGGGAAGGAAGCTCCTTCAAGAAGAGAAGAAAGAGCAGGAAAGGAAATGCACAAAGACGAGGACAGGACAAGAATGTTTTTGTTCTCCTTGTGCCGTCGCCTACCAGGCTTCCACGCATCTTCTTCTTCGCCTTCTTCTTGTTCTGTTGTTCATTTCTTCCGGCTTCCACTTCATCCTCCGCCACTCGCTCTGCTTCAGACTGAGACTTCTCTGCCTTGGCAAGGGAGGAGACACGTCATATCCCATTTCTCTCGTTCAACTCTCATCTCCTTCCTTGTCCGTCTTGGGCAGGGGAAGCGTAAGCCATAATGGAGGAGTTGCTTTTCCTAGTGACAGCCATCCCCTTGGCTCCCCCATTGATGCGTTGATGCTCAAGGGAGAAGTCTATTCGCGATGCCATTCTGCGCCGTGTTCGAGTCAACAGACACTCAACACTGAATTAAGACTCCATCTTTCATCTCCGCCACCCGAGTTCCAAAGTGCTTAAGTTGGCTGAATTTAAATCGAATTGATCGAAGTGTAGCATCCATGCTGCCCAACTCTGTCTAAGCCCTCCATGTTTTTACACGAGCTGTAACCGATATAAGACATGGTTGCATTTATTAATCATTATTAGCTTCCTGTACAGGATAAAGGTCAGTTACCCTCCAATTATATAGATGGCGCCTATTGCCATTATTCATCCACTTCTATGTACAACCAGCCGTCTCTTTTGATGTCTGTCAGCCATGGCGCCGCCATGAGCCTCCTCGCAGCAACGAACAGTTCTTATGTCGCCTTGTTGCTCGTCTTGCGCGTCATGACCTTGGTGATGGCATGGCGAATAGTCACTCCAGCCTTCTCCATGTCCTTCTTGGAAAGAGCCGACGTGACGCAAATTCGGAGCGACGGCTGCGCGAACCACTCGCCGTCCTTGGGCTTGATGGCATTCGCAAAGGGCCTCGTCTTGGTTCGCGTAATCATGACTCCATTCGTCAGGGCCTAGAAAGGGGATGCTCGGTTAGCACATGTTCCTGCAAAGTAGCATTCCCAGTCTTGATTCCACACAACGTACCTCCTCGACGCAATCAAGCAGGATGCGCTCCTGGTCCTCCAACTCCAGCTTGCGCGCCTTGACCACTTCGGGCTTGAGCATCAGCAGCATCACGGGGTTCTCGGGGGCGCTGGTGCAAACAACCCAGTCGCTGCGGGGGTCCAGCTGGGCCCTCATGGCCTTGATGTTCTCGCGGCACTGGCTCAGGATGTCAGGGTTGGACTGGAGCAAGTTGACCGCCTCGCTAGCGGTGACGGCCAACATGGCGGGCAGGGCAGCTGAGTAGGTGTATGAGGACGAAGTGATGCGCTGATGCTCAACCACGTCCTTGGGGCCAGCACAGAAGCCACCACCAGCACAGATGGGGCCGGCCAGGGAGCCAACAATCATGTCCACAGCCTGGGGATCAACGTTCTGGGCCTCGGTAATGCCGCGGCCAGTTCGGCCGAGGACACCAAAGGACCACGTCTCGTCGAGGATGACGCGGAACTTGTACTTCTCCTTAAGCTCAACCAGACGGGGCAGGTCAGTCTCGTCGCCCGACAGCTCGAACAGACCCTCTGTGACAACGAAACGGCGAGTCAGCCTCTTAGCCTTGGCCTGCTCCTTAACAACAGCCTGCATGACACGCTCGAGGTCATCCATGTCGCAATGGTCGAACCAGCGGATGCTGCTACGGGAGACCTCCAGACCCTTGCGGATAGAGTAGTTGACGTTGCGGTCGGCAATGATGACGTCGCCGCGCTTGCAGAAGGAGGGAATGACGCTGGAGATGGTGGAGAAGGCCTGGGCGTAGACGATGCAGCCCTCGGTGCCTAGGTAGGCGGCGATGTCGGCCTCGGCTTTCATGTGGACGTCCTGGGTACCGTAGAACTGGGGCGGGCCGCAAGGGCCGACACCGTAGGTGCGCAGGACCTGGATAGCCTTTTCCTTGATCTGCTCGTTGCCATTGAAGTTGTAGAAGTTGTACGAGGCGAGATTGGTGACGGTGCGGCCATTGGCGAGCTTCGACTTGGGTCCGGTTGGTCTAATCACGGGAAGAGGATTTATTAGCCATGGCACAATAGATGGCAGAAGCCACTTGGAACCTGTGGAGTAGAGAAACTCACCCAACGACGACAGGAAGACGCTCGCTCTCGGCAATCTCAAACGCCGTCTGCTCCGAGACGAGCGGCTCGGGCGTCCACTCCTCAATCAGCTCCTCAACCTCGTCCTCGCGCAGCTTGACAAAGTTGGGCTTGTTCGTCGAGTACGGCGGCGCCATCAGGTAGCGGATGAAGAACAGCACCAGCACAAGCTCGAAGGCGGATCGCACGGGGTCGTTCTGGTAGCTGGACTGGATGTAGCGGCCCAGCACGGCCGAGCCGGGCATCTTCTGGAACGTCACCTGCGCTTCTTCGAGGAGCAGCCCCAGACGGGCTTGGAGAGCATCGAGTTCCATCGTGGTGTGTTGTTTCCTTGTTTCTTTGTTCTATTTGCGGTTCGAGGCGGTCGGCGGTCTTGACGAGCAGAATCCGCGAATACACAACCGTCGTCTTCGTCTTCTCTGTCCTGTTCCCAATTGATATCGTCGTCGTCGTCAAAAGAAGCCGAAGATGGAACTTTGTTGTTGGTTGGGTCGACGATGGTTGTTGTATGCTGAAGGTTCCAAGTACAAAGGGGCCTCCCACCACACAAACACGCGGGTGCACTTTCGCAGATTAATTGATTGGCAGCCCAGATAGACTGGGATCCGTGCGCGGCCATTTACGGAATCGCCGGTTCACAGAGTCCCCTGGACTAGCCAGCGTTCCGGGTGTCAACCCCTGCCTCAGCGGTCGGCTCCAGCATCCGTAGCTACTAAAGCCCGTTAGATTTAGGCACTATTCCAGGGGACCAGTGCCTGTCGGATGCCTCGGGTTCTGTCACTCTACCGTGTTGACGTAAGCAGTATCTCGCAATTCCTCTTTGTACTTCGTACCTAAAGCTGCAACAGCGTAGACTAGCCGATGAAGACATCGCAAGGTACAACGCGCAACAAATTCCACGAAGAGCAAAAAAATGAAGACAAAAAGAGACATACAACAGCGAGGATTCNNAGCTTGACTAAGGGAGAGCGGACGGGATCCCGTATTTTCTAAGAGCTATGGTCGTATGTGCTATAACATGGCAGCAAGGATGCTTATAGCCTCGACACAGGTGGATGCCTCGGTGATGATGCCAAAATGTAATATTCCCTTACGTTTCTACTTACTCTCCGTATCAAGTAGTGCAGAGAGCATTATGCTAACAAGTTTCAGAGGCAAATCAACAAAAATCATTTCCCTATCCGTCTAATAAAATAAAGTACTACTATGTTGCTCATTGTACACATTAAAATGCGCGGTAAACGCTGACTGGTGCCTTGCTTTCTCTTTGCGTGTTCCTTTCCAGGTGCCGGTCCAGTCCATATCTGACTCTCCGAACCATCCCTCTCTACTTCTGCCCCGGGAATTTCTCTTCTTTGCACAATCAAGTCCATTCTCTCAATCTTTTCCCTTCCCTATTTCCTCCTTCGCCAACAATCAAACCAAGGGAGAAAATAATAACAAAAACCCTTTGTGTGCACGTATGACCTGTCTCCGACTTCAACTGCCCGGAAGGGCCCAACAATATGTCCATCAGCTTGCTCGTCTTTGGCATGTTTATGAGAAAGAAACAAAAGCTCCAAGAGACGAGGCAGCTGCAAGTCCACTCGACTTGTTACCGTCTTCATCCGTTCAGGAAATCGAGCCAGTCAATCAATTGACGGAGACACACACCAAGGAATCACCGCCGCAACAGCAGTATCAATCAGACAAATTCTCTTGTCTTCCAGGCCGCCTCTGCCAAGCCTGCATTTCTATGTTACAACGTTGTTTAAAACAGCTTGATCTTGCCCGTAGAAGTGCCGGAAGATCCCGACGTCGCCGACTCGTATCCACTAGGGTAAGTGTAATCGGCCGCTCCGGTACCCGTCGCAGACGAATGGTTGGTGTTGTCATGATTCAGGCTGGTGGGCTGCATCAAGCGGAAGCCCGCAATATTCGACAGACTCTTTGTCAGAGACTCAGGGATCATCTTTCCTGCGACTGCGGGACCGACAATGAGGCCGACGAAGAGAACAAGCAGCACAAAGTACAGGATGGCGTAGCGAATGACGCGTCTACGTCGAAGCTTCGACTGCTTCATCGAGTAGATGGGCGGGCGGATCTGTCGGCTGTTTGGTTCGGCATTAGTTCTGGGGTTTCGATATCAACTGGAAGTCACGTCACATACCTTGGTCGAAGCCAGAAGAGCATCATTGAGTGTAGTTTGTCGATCTGAGGGATGATGATGATCGGCATCATCATAAAGAGCAGCCAGTGTCCCAGCACGAAGTCCGCGGCGAACATGGTCAACTCGGTAATCTTGCAGAGAAACTCTCGGGCGGGTTGGGAGACAGAGTGCCACCCCATAGAGTACCACTTTCCTGTCCAGAAAGCGATGTTGGACGTGTCCGTCTTGAACTCTCGCGTAAGCGCAAGTGCCACAATCAGCTTGATGAAGAACCGCTGTAGCGCGCAGGCAGCAATCATGCCAGCAAGGGTGCGCGTGAAGTTGAAGCCCTCAAGCAGGAACATGGCCTCAAACGAGATTAGGAGGAAGATGACCGCAAAAGAGTGGGCAATGGCAGCCAAAACGCTACCGAACTTCTTGCAGCACATGCTGAGCAGAGGTCCCATACAGCAGGCCATACCGAACATGGCCATAAGCACACCGGCGTTGACAGCGATAGGTGCAAAGGCAATAATCAGCAGTCGAACCAGGGAATCCGTAGGTGCGATTGTGATCGTCGCCTTCTGGTTGTTTCTCTCACCGACACCAGTCTGCGCGTTGACGAAGAGGTAAGGAATAGTGGTTACCACAGCAAACAACAGAGGGCCAAGGATCTCAGCAAAGAAGATGTTGGCAATGGGTGCTCGGGCCACATCACCAGACAACTTGCTCGACGGGTCGCCCAGCACCTTGCGCTTGTAACCAGTGATTCTGGTTCGGGACAAACGACAGAACGAAATCCAAGACGAGGCATGACTCCTCGAGTTACCACGAGAGAGCCAGCGGAGGTAGTCTCGGTAATCGATGAAGAAATCGTTCCATGCAAACATGTGGGGGTTGTAGAGGAATGGTGAAATGGTCAGTGCGAAGAGCGTGATCCAGAAGTACGTCAGTGCAGCCTGCCAGATAGTGAGGGTTGCGAAGAGTAGCATCATGAGAAGGCGAGCACCGAAGTAAATAGCTGGGCCGGCGAATCGCGAGTACAGGATGCCAAAGGGAATGCGAGCTGTAGCAAAGCCACGGCCGGTACCGATGTATCGTGCACCACCAAAGGAGAGATCCTGTTGGACGGAGTTCGCATAAATTTGAGTGACGAAGACCTCGAAGAAGAGAGACAAAGAGCCGAACTGCTTGCCAAGACGAAGAGCAGCCCGCCAGACGCCTCTTTCCATTAGTTCCTGGGCCACCAGGGGGATGAATGAAAGGAACAAGACGAAGAAGATGGAGAAAATGCAACGATAGATCCAGTCAGTGAGCGCGGGGGTGTTCGCACAACCAGTGGGGTACAAAGGATCGGTGATAGGGACGTCTCGGTCGTACTTGCATGCGATGGTCTCGTGACGCAAGGCTCCAATGTTCATCAACGTGATCATGAACATCTGAACAGACATCATGATGAAGATGTTGTTGAGATGAAATCCGGGATGGGCGTAGTAAAAGGACAGGAAACGATCGAGGGGAAGCTGGGTGCCGAGGTAGTAGTATTCGCGGGACAACATTTGCTCCCCCATACCAGTGCCGATCTTGGTGGTGAAGTTGAGAATGGAGCCGAAACCGAGATCACGACCCTTACCACACTGGAAGTACTCGCAGTGCTTGATGCGACCACCTCGGAGGATGGCGGTCATGCCAGCGAAAATATCCTCGTTCAGATGCAGACCCTTCTGAGCCTTGGAAACACCACCGCGGGTTGTCATGAAAATGCCGTTCAGGAAATCAGGATGTCCGTAATGGAGCTTGCCGCCGATCTGGGCCAGGGTACGGGCGAAGAGGGTACCGAACGTTTGTTCCTTTCCAGCAGCAATATCACCGAGGATACCAATGTTCTCAGAGAAAATGTACTCGCGAGCACCCAGAATGGCGACGGGGTTAGACGCCTCGGTCTTGACGCCAGGGGTGTAGGGGGAAACGTTGTCGCTCTTCATCTCTTCAAACTCAGCAAGAACACTGCGGATCTTGAGGCACTCCTCGAGGTAGTTGTCCTGGTTGGCATCGATGAGCTGGATGTACTCGCCACGGTAGAAAATGATAGAATGGTTCTGGTTGTCCGACTTTCCGTCACCGAGAATAGGGTTGCCAGAAAGCTGAATTCTGAACTTGGGGCGTCTTTGGCCGTTCTCCATGATTTCGGAATGGCCATCAATGAGGGCAGAGTACAGGCGAGGCTCTTCGCCTTCTGCGGTTGGGGGTTCTTCATCCAGGTAGGCAATCTGCAGGTCAGGATAAGCACGGAGCAAGAACTCGGCATTCTCCATCTCTTCTTTCTTGAACTTCGCATATCGCTGCATGGAGACCACAATCTTGAACTTGCGTCGGGCCATGCGCTCTAGCTCCCGCTCCAGCTTGTCAGTGTTACCACCAAACATCTGAACGACTTCAGGGTTCTCGACTCGGTACAAGAGCTTGATGGCTCGGCTATAGTTCATGAATCCAGAAATGGTGCGGTAAAGAGTCTGGAAACGGAGGGATGACCATATACGGGTTCGAAGAGTGTACTCAGGGGCGGAAGACTTGAAACCAATGCAGTAGAAGGGAAGATCATCGATCTTGCTCTTGGCAGAGTCCTTCTCGTTCTTGTCAACCTCGCCATTATACTGCGACGTCTCATCGGCGAGAATCTTGGTGTCCTTGACGAAGCAATCCCACTCGTGGGGGTGAAGCTGTTTGAGATACTCCAGAAGGGTGACTCGAGAATAGGGTTCGTCCTCGCGAATGATCTCACGCAGGGAGAGGAGAATCTTCTCACCGTAGTGGGGAATCATGACAGTGAAGGTAGGCATGTTATCCACGGGTAGCGGTTCGGGAATGGGCGTCGACAGCGACTGGGCGAAGAAGGAGATTCGACGCTCGGCTTCGCTGTAGGTAGGGAAGAACTCGGTCTTGAACGAGTGATCTTCCTGCGAAACGAAGAAAGTGGGAGCGCGAAGGGTTCGCTTACCCTCCTGTTCGGAGGGGACCTGGTGATACAGGAGCTTCTGGACATGGTCGATGGCCAACAGATGCTCGCGATACATGGAGATAACCACGGCATTCCAGATCTGGGAAATGAGGACCTTGGGCTTGTACTTGATTTCCATGTCCGTTGTGGCGAGGACCTTGGAATAAATACGCTTCGGCAGGCGAGCGAAGATATTCCTCCAGGGTGTCCAGATCGAAGAACCGATGTAGAAGGATCGGGCCACGGAGAAGACGGTGTTGACGAGGACGTACCACAGGTAAGTGTCGAGGAAGAAGAAGATAAGGTCAGTGAAGGTCATGAGAACCAAAAGAATCAACGGTTGGTACTGGCAGAGGACTTTTCCACCCAACAGCTTGTCTCCCAGGCAGCTATCCACGTTCATGCTAACCAGATATCTAATAGGGTCACGGAATGACAAAATCAAGAAGCCGTAGGAAACACCCATCTTGATGCCAAAGACGGTGGCCCATAGTCCATAAGACATGAACATGTCGTTGCCCTTGAGCTGAGGGAAGCTGGCGGTAAAGGTTTGGCTGGCCACGTAACGTCTTGTCTTGGTTGTGAGGTAACTGCCGAACAGGCCACCTAGTGGCATAACGGAGAAGAAGGCGAAGGTGATGATGGCGATGACCAAGTGGACGATACTGATAATCAAGTCGATCTTCTTGGTCGGACCAGGTAGCATGAAGACCTTGACACCTGGGCCAACATTAAGAACAAAAATGACAATCAGGAAGAGAAGCCTTTTGGTCAAGTGCTGCGCACCAGCCCATCGTCGCGGGACGTAGGCCCACTCGGCAAGGGTCGCAACGATCTGGATGAGGGATGCGATGCCACCGCCAAAAGCGACAGCAGAAAGAGTCTTGTAGGTGGGCGGAGACTGGTTGAGCTGCTGCTGATACGAAGGGCCGACAAGAATAGTTGGGGAATTGCCAGCGACGTAGAACCAGTACATCGACAAGTGGATAATCCAGATACGGTTGAAGTTGATGAGAAGGTGCATCCAAGAACGAGACTCCTTGTACGTCTTGAAGAAACATTTCTTCCAGTTAACGTCTATAAGCTTGACGTATCGTTCAGCCGGGGGCACGTCAATTAGCTTGCTCTTATCTTGCAGGACGATCCGGCTGATTCCCTCTGGATACCAGAAGAGCTGGTTGCAGTCATCGTAACCGATAATGTTCTTGTGGTCGCGCTCTCGGCGGACGTAGACGCCATCGAGAATCTCATAGCCCTGGTCTCGCAGATACTGGTAGAGTGGGGTGATGATGTTGTTCAAGAAGGTAAACTCGTCAACGGGCTCGACAAGTGCCTGGCAAGCGGGAGAGTTGAGGTAATCGTCGGCGCACTTGAAGATGAAGCACAGACACTCGGGCATAAATCGGACCTGGTTGGCTTCACCCCAGCAGAGCAGGTACAAGGCGATCTGGCGGATGCGGTCGTGCTGCGACATGCGGTTCATGCGAGTCTTCCAGCGGTACTCTGCTGCTTCGAGACTGTCGTCGCCCTCGAGATCCTGGAGGGTGTCGGCTTCGTTGCCCTCGGCGTCCTTCTTCTTGTTCTTCTTTCCCTTGCGCTTCATGCCCTTGCCCTTGGCGTTGGCGAATCCTACAGAGTCATCTAGATCCAGGTGGGCGGCAAAGTACCACTTGCGGTAGTTTGCGTTGTCGCCACCAATGTAATCGGCGTGGAGCGACAAGAGGGCTTGGTTCGGCGTCATGCGGGAGGCCCTAGAGTCGAGAAGAATCATGAGATGATCGTACATGTTTCGCATGCTATCCCTCTGGAATCCAAACTTGGCTGTCAAATCCAGGAAAATGTCCTCGATCTCCTCCTTGGACAGAGGAATCTGGGCGTCGGAGGTCCAAGCCGGATAAGGCTCCCGTGAGCGCTGACCGGCAGGGAGAACGTTGCCATAATCCATGCCGTAGTTTGGGGTAGACGCGCCAGACGAGCGGTTACCGCCGTACGAGATCTGAGAGGAAGGGGGACGGTACCCGCGGGCGCCCTGACCACCTTCAGCGTAGCTGTCGTATCGCTCGTCGCCACGGCCATAGTAGTCCATCTCGGCGGCGCGGGCCATGTCGGACCTCATCGTGAAATCGCTGAAGGTCTCCGAATCTTCTTCGGAACCCTGGCGTCCTCCTTGGCCCCGGTTGGGGTAGTCCTGGTCGTAGTAACCTCCACCTCCGGCTGCGCCTTCACCCTGGCCATTGTAGTAGTCATCCTGGTACTGGTCGTGGCCGTCGTAGTAGCCGCCATCTTGCTGATACGGATTGTTGGCGTCGGCGTTGTAGTAGCCACTGCAGAGGTCCAGTTAGTCAAGGTGCAAAAGTCAATTTGGAAAATAGAGGGGTGAGCTTACGATTCGTCATAGTAGCCATCGTTGTTATTGTGCTGTTGTTGCGGTTGACCTTGACCTTGGCCTCGGTTATCGTGGCCATTGTCGTAGTACTGGTCGTCCTGATAGTAAGAGTCGGTGTTTCCACCTTGCACATTGCCCTGACCCTGACCCTGATGATGGCCATAGCCATCATCATAGTGGTCGTTGGCACCACCGGCTGGATACCCCGACATGATGCTTAGATTCGATTATCTAGAGACCATATAGATTAGAACATGAAGGCCAAACAAAGCGCGAGA
The DNA here is from genome assembly GCA_013756995.1 of Neonectria neomacrospora. Classification (NCBI taxonomy): domain Eukaryota; kingdom Fungi; phylum Ascomycota; class Sordariomycetes; order Hypocreales; family Nectriaceae; genus Neonectria; species Neonectria neomacrospora. The sequence goes on along the minus strand of JABSTB010000482.1, from coordinate 532 downwards.
CAGGAAGATGAGAGTGCGAAAAGCGGGTTGAGGTCCAGAAGTCTGGCAGCGCACGAGTCGAGAGGGTGACCCGAGTGGGAAGGTAGAAAAGGTGACAAAAAGCCAGCAACTCACTTCGAGGCGTACATGGGGATGGCGGATGATGGTGACGGAACTGTTGGGAGTGTAAACAAGCGTGACCGGCACAGCAAGACGATCGGATGTGGTGTTGTTTGCGTGCGTGGTTGGACGGTTGGCCCAGGATACAAGCGGCGTGAGCGTGGCTTGGCTGATATGTGGCCGAGTGACTTGGGGAGCGTCAACGGGATGAATCAACCACGACGTTGTAGGAAGCGAGCGTGATTCACGAAGTTCGAGACGAAGGCGTCTGTCGTCGCGAAAAGGGTCGCCTGGAGAATTGGCGAGATCGAAAAAGAGTGTCGCGATGCTCGTTACAGGATGAGCAAAGGGGAGAATGGATTTGGCGGAGAGGAAACGCTGGGCGTCTCGGTACCGGGTTAATCAGGTTGGGGGGGGTGGGATTCGCCCAGAC
>JABSTB010000481.1:0-57405 GCA_013756995.1 Neonectria neomacrospora | reverse complement strand
GAGGGAGGGGGAGGGGGTGTGGGTGGCGCTTGATCTTTCTTAGCCGGCCCTGCATGCATGATGTTCTGGGGGAACAATGGCGTCGACTAATTCGCTGGAGCTGGAGAAGATGAAATCGAAAAGTGAGGCTCTCTCCGTGTCAGATGTCATATTCCTGGAAGCGGTGTGGCGAGAGGGTTATGAAGTAGTGACGGCTATCCGTAGTTGGCAGTCCGGACGCATCCATCGGCCGTCGTTCTGTCATCTAAGTCTATACAAAGATGACAGACTGAAGGCGAGACCAAGTGAAGATGAGACTGAAAGGTGAGACTGGGTTGACTGAATGCCAATGCCGCGAAGGGGGAGGACCCTCCAACAAACAATATGCAGCAGTGTCATCCTGCGATCAGCGTCGAGTATCGAGATCAGCACTAGTCCATGCTCATCATGACCTTGCGTCACCTTCCGGATTCTAATTACCCTGCGCGCCCCATTCCGATGACAACACAGGGAAGCGAGAAACCAGAGACAACATGTTGGTGAGAGTATCCAGACCCGGCGCGGAGGCGGCAACGACACGAAAGCCACCATCCGTCGGGGCTTTCGCTTTCCGACGTGTCACCATGCTCGTCAGCGTAGCGTCAGCGTCACCGTCGCAGCCGCCGCGTGCTCGTCCTCAACCGCGGGCGCAACGTCGCACAAGACTAGAGAAAAGCCCAACGGCCGCGTGTACGTACTCCGTGCTTGGTAGAAAAAACAAGGCGCCGCCGCAGCGAAAAGATGCGGTGCCGTACGCCGCCGCGTCGGAGAGGTCCCTCCGCGTCCGTCGGTAGCCAGCAGGGAAAATTCCCCATTTGCCGGCATCCAGAAACGTTGCAAAACCCGCCTTGGCGCGCCTGCAAGAGATCTATCATCTAATTAGACTATCCCACCGCTGTGGTACGGAGGATAATGTCACCCAAAACCCAAGAACGAACCCAGATCAACGACACTTGCTTTTTCCTTCTTGGAATATGTCGATCTTCTCTACATTTGCCTGGCCGCGGGCCGCAATCGATAATCGGATGGACAATCGGATTTCCTTGCTTTTCCATGGCAACCGGATTTGTTGCTTTTGTTCTGCTGTGGGCTTCCTTCTTCGACCGCTTCTTTCCGCTTCGCCATCCCTTCGAATTTGCTGTTTTGCTTCTTTTTGACGCGCTTTCCCCTCCCTGATTTCTTTGTTTCTCAGAGCTCCTGCGGCATTAGCATGTGCTTTCGTCGTGATTCTGACGTCCGTAGCTGACATGTCTTAAGTGACATGTAAGTGGATGACTTGCTGCCCGCCCACGAGGGCGGCACGAGGTGGCAGTGAGGCAAACAAAGAAAAATCAGGCCTATCGGTGAAGCAATGAGAGATGGTTACCCCGAGGAAGTCGAGACGGCACCTGTCAGGGCAAAGAAAGTCGTCGGATTCCCTGCTCCGAAGTCCGAAGCAGCCGGAGAAACGAGGCGCGGCTTGAGACACTGCTTGGTTGTCGTTGGCCGTCGAACGAGCGTGGCTGGGACATCGCCGTCGACCCTTTCGTAGCTCGTCCCCTTTGATGCCATTCCCATCTACCCACACGGGAGTCCAGATGCCGCCCCTAAGACCGGGTTGTCCAAAACTCCCATGATATGACGAGACGCCCACATGGCTTCTGAGATGTCGTCACGGCCTGCTCCAATGTCGTTGCCTGTCCCAGGCGTGCCTCCGATCATCGTCGGGGTGGTTGCCAACGCTATTACCAAGTTGCCGAGGGTAATTCCGTTGAGAACCCACCCCGTGTCCCCTTTGCTACTTTGCCATCCGTTATCGCGCAGATTGAGTCTGTCAAGTGTCGACTGCATGCATGATCGACTGTCCCCCGCTGTGAACCCCGCCGACCCCTTTTTCCTGCTCGTTGTCAGGTGGGTAGCCGGTGGCCGGTGGCCCTGGAAGAAGCATCGTCCACTGCAACGCCATTTTGACTGCAGCTACGTACTTCGTACATACAGACTCCTTCTGATGGGCTCTTGTTTCAGTCACGACATGGTGAGACTGTTGGTAGCAGCTGGTGTTCGTATACCGTAACCTTCACCGGAGCACTGCCCATCATGCTGAGGACCAGGGCCCCAACCAGCCAGTGTTTTCTCCGCTGACTGCCCACGCCGCAGGTGCATGACTCGCCATCAACCTCTCGTCATCGTGTGTCGACCCGTCTCTGGCACTCTGCTAGCCCCGTGGATCAGGGGGGAACTCAGGCAAGAGACCGATGAGCCTCCAACGGGCGTCTTCCTTTTTCCCGCTAGGAAGATACGTAGAAGCTGGAACTCGGCCGATTGCTCAACGGGCTCTAACTCCGACCGCTGGCCGGCCACGATCCTGCCCCTCTAAGCTAAGTCTTGGCAAGGGAATGACTTGGGACGAGGCGACTTGGTATCCTAAATTGACTCTTTGTGGCTTGAGGTAGTGAGTACCTCGCGCTCCCGTCGTCGTGACAGGGAGGACGATAGAATAGCGCGATACAAGGTGGTTGCACAGCGCCAAGTGCGGCGCGCTAGCCAGGCCGCCGTATCCAGGAAATTTCCTCCTCGGACGACATTTCCACCCACTGCTTGCGCCTGCACCTGTGAGGATTGAAGGGAGAAAGTCGTAGCCACATGCCGCGCTTGTGTGACCACCTGTGTTCCCCTGCGCCCGGAAATCCTGATCATCAAGCTGCTAGGCATAGCTCCCGGCAGGGCGGCGCCCTTCTTGCACAGGTCACTACGGGGCCTTCGTCGCCGCGCTTGCCCTGGGATCGTCGCGCGCTCCTAAAACGACTTGGGTGAGCGCCATGAGGCTGGGGTTGCGCATAACGATGATTTCCCGCACTGCGCGCGGCGTTAGCACCGGCCTCAGCGCCAACGCCGTCTGGTACCTAGAGTGGTGACCCGCCGCCAGTATTTGTACATCGGTCCTTGTGGACGCCGTACTGGCAGTGCTGGGAGTGCTAGGCGTTCCCCATTCGTGCTGGCATGGCGGTAGAGAGGGGCCTCGGCCGACAGCCCATGATGAATAGTCGGTGACAGGCTTGTTCATACGGTCCGCCCCTCGACGGACCGCACCCTCTGATCAATTGTCCGGGCTGGTCCCACGTTTTGTGACGGCCTTAGGTCCACGCCGTCTAGTGCTTAGCTTGTGTTTATGCCATCCTTTCGCCGCGGACTCTCTTGGTTTTCGATTTGGCGGGCCTGTGATTGTCCGTCGTGAAAAAAAGAAAAGAAAACTCTCCGAAACTTGCTTAGACTTACGACGGATAGAGGTTGGGGAGACCCATGAGGTGAGTGACATCTGTCTAAGGCCTAGCCATGTAATACCAGCGCGCCTACAGCGCGTGCTGGGTGCATAGAGCGAGGATGGCGCGAAGACCTGCAGAACGGCTCATACGGCAGTTTGAAGTATTGGGCCTTGCGAACGCCAATGCATGTACAGTTTGGTACGGCATAAGACATGTCAGTTCGTAGTCCTCTGTAGCACACAGCCACCAAAAAATCGGGATGGGTGGCGGAAGTGCCGTGGACAAAGCTGCTGGGCATTGCTGGTCATTCCGTCGTCAGTCCTGACGCTCAATACGTTGCGCTTGTGATTACTTTTCTGTCTGTGGGTATGTATGCCAGTCGTGCATATGTTTGTTGGTTCTGTAGGAATGCCTGTTGGAGACAACGCATGAAATGTATCTGCTGACGTTCACGCTGAAGAAGAACCCAATGATCATCAGTAATGTCAACTGGCGTAGCTGATCAATCGATGAGAGCATGGCAGATGATTCAACTCTTCAAAACGACACGTCTTGGAACCAATTCGCTGGAGAAGACATGTTGCATCCAATAATGATGTTGTCAAGATGGACGGACTGTGGTGGTACAGCACATGCCGTCTTGTATCGTGCTTCTGAGAACTGCCGTATGTGGTTGGTGTTGCATGAGTTGAACCGGGATGTGACATTGAGTTCCCCACGGGAAACTTCGATATTGGTGAAGACGCTGCCCTAGTAGCGAATTTCCCTGCAGTTGACATGCCAACATTGAGCAGCACACGTGGAAATTGCACTTGGAACGCTGATTAGTTCTGAAACTCTTGTGTCGTTCAATGCCACCTGCGCTCTGCCATGAACTTGGTCTGGAACAGCCTTTGCGGGTCGCCTCTATCTGCCACGAAGGCTTTTACCAGTGGTTCGACTCAACCGGCTGTCGCAGAGTTCAGGGCTCCATCCTCGTCGTTCCGACATGTTCCTGCCGTAGGCAGCACATAGACTGTGCAAGATTGGCCTTGAGAAGTGGTCCTTGAATGTCAATGGGTTCCTGCGGTGTCCATTAAAACAATGACTCGCGGGGTTCATAGAACCCTGGTGGATTGTCGATCTGGATACTGTTCCCTCGGGAAGAAGCCGCAATAACCAATAGGCACCGTCGAATTCAGAATCGAGTATACTCTTTTAAGGTTGATTTTCAAAACGACTCGACTGGGCTTGCGATTACCATCAAAGAATAACAATAGTGTTCGTTACGTATTCCGTAGTAGTCAGTTGACTGCGAGGAACCTTGGCGATGATCTTGGCGACGTTTGGTTTCCTTGGGTGGCTTTCCAAAAAGGGTCCCCAACTGGACAGGGACATGGGAGCCAGACACAAAAGCCCCATATCGATTACCCGATGTGCGCTAGTTTCCACATCAAGTTCGTGGCGGATGGCCACCCCGGACCTGGAGAATGCGCGTGTTGAGGTGACGCCAGGTTTTGGCGTCCATTTGATCACCATCTGGGCCGAGCTTTATGGATGCACACAAAAGCCTCTTCGACGTTGGGAAATTGGAATTAATGCGTTGCTCCCGCCAGACCGTTCTCGATTTTGGGTCTGGGGAATCGCCGCCGGCTCAGATGAACACATCAGGTTGCCATACTGTGTTGCCATCATTTCCAACGTGAAGTTGTCTAATAGGTCAAATTACCAGCCCCCTGAACCTGGCACAGTCCGTGACCAGCCGGCCAGGGTTGATCCCGGCTCAACGTTTCAGATCATGCACATAGCCCTGACCATGTCAAATCCGACTCACAACGGGCGATAGTGTTGGAGGCAGCCTGTCTGGGTACGAATAGCCTCACAAAAATTAGAGTTCGCAGCGGCAGCATACCTGGTCGCGAACCGACATAGACAATGAGGTTGTTGGGGCATACATAGTAGGAAGGGGCGTCGATTGTATGCTGGACATGTCGGTTTCGCACCAGCCGAAGCCCTAGGCCAACTCTGATCCATGAGCCAGCCAGCTGATCTTGGAAACCCATGTAGCATGGTGCTCGGGACTCGACCGTCTTGGAGAGAGAGCTCGTAGTGTTCAACCGTGAAGTGAGGCCAGGAAAACTTGGACCAGCGTGAAAACCTTCCAGCCACCAGCCGCCAACCAGGAACCAGGAACAGGCAGTCATGGACTGGCAATAGGCGGCCAAATTCGGGAAGTGATGGATTGACCGATACGGGATACCTGAGAGCTAGCAGGCCTTACCGTTCGCTGGAAACTGGAAAGCCAAGCATATCCGTCAGCCCTGTTGGTTGAGCGTTGCGCCTACACTTCCCCGCATTGCTCACTCTCGTTCGACAGCTAACCGAAATGGTTCAAGTGTCTGCATTGAGGGCGAAAATAACAATATGGGCCAGGGACTGGCCTGCGGGGCGGTTTGTGGCCTGATGGACTCTATCCTCGTCATACGAATAGTTGTTTCTCCAAGTGGCCAATGGACTCACATGATAGCAAGAGCAACAACCCAAGCAAGGAAACATGCCTAGATGCCGGAGTGGAGTAAATCATGCGCGGGACGGAGCCTGCACGAGATGGTCTCTGTGCCGATTCCAGTTATAACCCAATGCGCTGCGGTCACTATACGGCGTTGGTTCGAATGCATAGGCCTTCATCTTCGGCAGGTTTGAGACCTAGTGTGTCCTGATAACGCGTGGCTCAGAAACCGTTGGACCGTGCCGTTCTGTATCGTACCTGGGCGTGAATATGTGGCTTGGCCTGCCGACCTTCCTAAGGTGGATTGAGTTCACTCGGAAGCCATCCCGGAGGAACTGTTGGAGCTCCCAGTTCCTATTCGAGATGTCGGCCTGGCAATTCAAAGTTTATCGTGATGCTGACCCATGTCGAATGGTGTGAGGCTGTCGCTTTGAACACGATAAGAGACACTATGGCCGACTCTGCTAGAGATTGGCTGGCAGCCTTGGATCATGCCATGATTGAAGAACTAGCAACAATCCCTAGCCTCTTCCACTTACAGCCGGATGCATGGCGGCTAGACTGACCGTCAACCTTGTTGTTGATGTGTGCGACCTTGGCTTTCACTGTCAGGCCGCAGAGGAAAGTATCGGTAGCGTTGACTTGGACGATCTAGACCTAGACTAGGCCTTTGGGGGCTTGGCGCTTTACACCAAAACACGCTGCTTCGACAGGGCGATCTAGTCCCCAGAAGGGAGTGCCGCCTGATTCCGATTGGTGTAGAGAATCTCTGCGAGGACTCGCACGTGGCTGTGGTTGCACACATTGACCATCGTTTGAGCTGGTCTCAGGTCGGGTCGCTGTAGATCCGGGGCTGGCGAATAATGAAATGGATGCAACGCAAGTAGGCACTTGAGGAACACTACATACGCATTCGTAGTAGGTAGACATACCTTAGTGCAAACTATTGAAAGAGACACAGTAGGAAGTAATGGACAAACCCAGTAGCGATCTATTTGCGGAGAGGGCTTTGTCAGTCCCAGGGCCAGGTCGAGAGCGAGACGGAGGAACGGTCCATCCTCAGATCAATGCTCAGCGCACTGGTGAGTTTGGTAAAAGAAAATAGCAACTTTTAGGTCCACTTGCCGTCCGCTGCATCGGAGGTTCGCGCGCATAATGCCGTGATTCAAGTTTCATCTCCTGAATGGGGACTACCGGGCGTGTCCATCGACGAGGGATCCTTGGGAGGGCCTCGGACGATCGCGTTGCTTGCAAGGTCATGGGTGCGGCGTTGAGCAGAGAGTTTCAAATGACTACGTTTTGACAGACGACGTTGAGATGTGCAGTAGGTAGGGCTGTCTGGCTGGCCTGAGGCATGCTCCCCCACAGTGCCCACCAGTCAGCACCGGCTCGGCAGCTTCCCTTAGCACGCAAACTCAGACCATTCAGGAGATTACCAGAAGGCACGTGTGTAACCAAAACTACCCTCAAATAGTGTGGAGCAATGGTAGAAACCTCTAGAGCGCCAGCAGTAACGTTGCTGTAGCATAATGTTGGAGATATATTTTATGGTTCACGGTGAGCGTCACAAAGTCATGGGCGTTTATCACTAGCCGGCGGCGTTAGCAGCTGTCAGCAAAAGTAAATGTCCGAAAGAGATCGGGCTTGTGTGGAACACGTCTGGTTGGATCGGCATTGCGCCTCATCGTTGTGCAACGGCTGTCCGGCAGATGAGCATGATCCAAAATGACGTTTTCTTTTGGCCTTGTCGATCTGCCTCTGGCTCCCACAGACGTCGCATTCGAGATTGCTGATCATGGAGTGCATCCGTGGGGACAGCAAGCACCAGCCCTGAAAGTCGCGAGCCAGGTCCCGTCAGACATGCCTGCTGGCGGCACTTTCTTATCCGTTCTCTTCATCGGCCATAATTGGGCCTGCAGGAGCAGTCGGGACGAGTCCCTGCGTTCCCCGTTGCGCGTTGTAACTTGTCCATGGTGAGTGACCCGCTCCACGCGCGTTCCCGCCGCGAAGGAGTCAACACCAGCGCAATACCAAAAGTCCCTGACAGCTACGTGCGCCATGTGCACACCTTGTTGCCGCCCGCGATATCTAGAAGAAGCAGACCTTGGCTTAGACCAAATCCCATGTTGCATTGAGGTTGGAGATTGCGTGATGCTTGCTATACTACGTACAAAGCAAGTGGGTTGGTTTTCGATAGCCAGGTACGCAACGCGATCCGACATTTGTAAAACGCTAGACGTACTGCAGACAAGGCCATGATCTTCGTGCGCAGCCCTCTGCCCGCATGTAAACGGCCTCTTGAAGCTCGGAGGAACGGCTCGGGGCGGCCCACCCAAAACGGCGATAATGCAGGCGACTCCATGAGCCTGACCGCAACCAACACCACAGCAGATTGAAATATGAGGAACCACTCGCAACCTCCGGCTCCATCACCTCCTGCGTGCAGCGTACCCCGAATAAACATCCCCACATCATTAGTCTACCGGAAGTGCGCGTGAAATTCCCGCAAAGCCCGGATGGCCGCCCACAGTGCCCCAGGTTCGTACATGTATCGGCCGTACCAGTGATTGACTTGCAGCTCCAGCGCGAAGCAACATCTTGTGATGTCCATTTCAAGGCGGTGAAGCACCTCTGCCGAAGCTTAAAGGATATGTGGGGAGGGCTGTCGGCGATGACTATCATCGTACGACCCGCGGCAGTTTTCAGCCATGGTCGCAGTTGCTACTGAACAATGGCGTATGGTTGGGATGCCCTTGTGCAGCCGTTCAGGGCAGATTAAGCGCTTCGTTGCAGGGTCCCAACCTGTTCCCACGTGTAGTGTCATCCTTGGCAGCATGTTTAAGGCAGGGGCTTACGCTGATCTCTCGGCACTCGCCCTGACTAAGTCAGGTAGCTGGCACCTCAACCCGAGCATTGCGATTTGCATCGCCTTCAAACACAGAAACTCCAAGGAAAGAGTGACGCTACTCGCGGACCAGCGAAGGGCCGAGAAGAGTGCGTGGACCTTCGTTTCATTGACTGTGTGACTGTGTATCGTCTTCCTTCATTGCGCTGTCCTGGTAAAAAATTTCCCCAATGTTAATTAAGACTCGGTGGAAATCGTAATCTACTCCATGCAAGCGAGTGCCGAATGACACAGGGCCAAGAAATGGTTCGTGAAAACAAAGGGCGCGGCATCAGTCCGGAGTGTGATGAGAATAGCTCATGCATTGAGGCATCATCCTTGTCGCGGGCGGTCTAAGCTCGAGATGCCAAAATGGCAAAACCCAAGGCGCGAACTATAGGTACTTGAATCTGATATAGGTAAATTGGAGCTGGACATGATGAGCCGGATGAAACAGCGCCTCCCCGAAGCTTCGCTTGGACCGGGCCCTGAACTGCCACGTGAGGAGGAGGAATCTCAACTGCTGGCAAGCTGGACGACAGCATCACCACGCCGTTGCGCCCTGACGCTTGAGGTCGGGAGGCCCAAAGGCCTAAACGCACTCAGATTCTGTCCCACGCCGAAGCTTGGGGCGGTCGCTCGGTCCTCAGCCACTTGGAGAAGTTCACGACCAAGTAGTGCCGTTGGACCTTAACAGGTTGGAGCAAGCCGCTGTATCGGCAGGAGACGTCACCTGAATTGTGGCCCGATGATTACATCGATATTGGCTCAGAAAGTGTTGGCGTGTAACTTTCGACTTCATTAAAGAATCATCATGCTCTCACCGTAATCCGGGCCAAACCAACTAAGCGCGCCTGCTGGCGCATGCTAGTCGGACCAGGACCCAAATCAAGGATCGCCTCGCCGTGAAGTTGGGATCGATAATTACTACGCGCAGCGACCGCAAATGGAGGAGAGATTGCACTACGTAGGAATGCGTCGATGCAGGCAAGAGGCGCATGGGGAAATGTGTGGCTGGCTGAATGACGATGACGAGGACAAAAGGGCTGAAGTCTGGCGGATGACGGATGGCGGATGGCGGAAGCGTTGGAGAGGCGTCAGAGAAAGTCGCTGAAATTGATCTGGCCGCCCGATCCAAGTGTTTGAAAGTTGTGGAGGCGACCGCGTGAAACATCCGAATCTGAAGGTTTAGGACCTGGATCAAATCGATGCTAGCGGAGGCCCGGGGGGCTCCCGCACCAGCAACAGACCAGTCATCACGGGCTGAGGGCGCGAAAGCCCTCCACCAGGGATGCGACGTTCGTCCTCCCGGAGCCCAGGTACAGTGTACAGAGTGCTGGGTAGAGTGCTGGACGGTTGGCACTATGCATCGATTATGATTTATGGTGAGGTTCGTACGCGCCAGTCCACGACGGGAAGAGTGCGGCCGCGGTACTCGGCAGGCAGACACAAATGTACCGCGCCAGGGGTCGTTCTGGGTCTGATAATGGGGGAAACGCGCCAGGGTAACGGCGAGCTTGGAGAGCCCAAGTCAGGAACGGCAAGGTGACAATCGGCCGGGACGGACCAGGATGTGGGTGGGTGTGGGCGCCGCCGGTGTGGTGGGGATCTCTGGATCACCCTCTGGGCCCTTTTTTTTTGGTCCGAGTAGCTCTCCACGTACTGCGAACGGAGCTCTCCATCTCTATCCCGGGCGTTTTGCTGTGCCTCAATGTGGTGATCCAGTGGGTTCCTGCTCCGCGCTTGAGTTAAGCCAGTGGCTCGATCGTTCACCCATGATTGCTTCTGCCCCCCCTTTCATCTGCGCGCGGGTGGGAGGGAAGGCCAATATCGGTGATGCGGCATGTTAATGGTGATGAGCGTGGGTTGGAATGAGTCCTACAAGCTTGAACCCCGCGGGTGGAGAGGCGGTTTGTTGACCGACTTGGTCCCAGGATTGTCTTAGACTTCGAGATGGACGACAAGCCGGGAACGAGACAATGAGCAACGGATAATATAAACCGGATGATGGGTCATAGGCAATGTGCAATGGGCTTCTGGCAACAGCGCCCGCCAACAGATACGGCACTGTAAGTTAGCGGAGCAAGTCTGTCGCCAGAAGCAAAGGAAGTCTCAGATCGATACAACCTCGACACGAGGCTCAGCGAGGAACGATTCACACCAAAGCTGGCTAGGCGTGTGAGGTTAGGATGTTCGCTGAGGTCCCCGAATGAGGTATCTGTACAAGTGAAGCCGCCTACGGGCAGAGATGGTGGGGTTATTAGAGGTGCCGCAGCTCAGTGGAAGCCATTCCAGGGTGGGAAAGGTACGGTGAGGGACACGGGATGGGAGGTTGTACATGCGCAGTTGCGGTACTGCGCCTTCCGCACATCGTACATCGTACATGCCCGGCACCGACCTGTATCGTACGTCGTCCCGCAGCGAGCGTCCAACGAACCGCCCTAGGGCCCTGCAGCACTTTACTGTAGTCTACTTGGTACGTCCCCGAGCATGATATCCGCGACGGGACGAGCGAGGGAGACGGGAGAGACGGTCAAGATGTCGCTGGGTGACATACTAACGGAAGCAAGTGGTGACAGACTTCCTTCCATATGGACACTAGCACCCAGCGCACACACCCAGAGGGCGCGCACCCGACGTCACTCAACATCATCCAACGACACCCGGCGATACCCAACGACTCCCGTCGGCGACAACCCCAACTCCCGTGGCACAAGTCGAAGCTCTGGCCCAGACGTTAAGGTTGGCTGGGAGGCAAGAGCCCACCTCCACTTGGCGTACTCGCCTCACCCCAGCCCAGCCTGACGCGGTCCCAAGCCCACACCACGCACACTGCCCATGCCACACCACCACCTCACCAAGCCGCGACGCCCCCCTGGCTGGCACCAAGGAAGCAGAGACAGATGCAGAAGCAGAAGCAGCAGCAGAAGGAAGAACCAGACCGCACACCTCAGACCCCCAGCCCTTCCGCAGACCTCAGAACTCAGATCGCAGACTGGAGACAGCAGCTAGAGGCCTGGCGCATGCATGCACATGCATGCAGTGTTCCTCCTCAGCCTTCCGACGCCCTCGTGCGGGTCCGTCCATCCTCCCCCTCTCCCTTGCCTCGAGAGTCGAGCCCTAGGTTGAGTTGAGTCCTCAGACTCCTCAGCGCCTTCGATGCAGCTTCAGCTGGTTCGGCTCCTTGAACCCTGCTCTGGACGTCCGGCCTGCCTAGGCCAGCGTCCCCAGCGAACGCACTGGGCCCTCCCGATCTTCTTCGGTGCCCTTCAATGTCCAGACACGCCCGACTGCTATCCAATCGACGGCCCGTTGCCCAATGACGGCGCCGACGCTCCTTGTGGCAATGGCGTGGCCCCTATGACAATAAGAAGAGCCCCATGCTTCGTGCACACAACCACTACCGATCCATCCAACTCTCGCAACTGGCGCTACGCCGGACGCTACGCTGGCGACCATACTGCTGGGGACCACTATTCCAGGTTCTCTCGACTCTCCCCCTTCACCTTTGACGTACCTAAGGTAGGTAGGTAGTCCAGGTAGTGCCCGCCCCGCCTGCATCCCGCCCAGCCCATGTCCACCACGCCCTCGTCGCCCAATACCACGCCCACCACCAAGCCCACCAAGCCTACCATGCCCCTGTCCCATCCACCATGTCCACCACCATGGTCCTTTTTTTCTTTCTCCCTCTCGGTCTCGAGTCTCGAGTTTGGCTGGGCTGGCTGGCTGGCTGGCTCACTCACTCACTTCCTCGTACCCAAGACTCCCACGTCGAGCTACCAGCCGACCACTGCTACGACCGACGTCTTTGCTCCCGTTGCCGAATGAAGCCCCCACTGACACCCGCCATCGCAGGCCCCCCTGGACTTCGCTTTTACCTGCTGCGTCGCTCCTCTTCTAGCTCCAGCTCATCGCCCTCCTGCCAGCCCGCCTTGCGCTCACACCTGTAACTAACAACCAGGAGCATCATCGTGGCCGTTCGCCGCTTGCTCCCTGGCGCCCCCGTCCATTTTACGACGTCCATCGTCCGGCCCTGGTCCTGGCCGATATCATAACGTTCCCCAGCCCTTACCCTCCTGATCCCTGTCCAGCCTGATCAAGGCCCAGAACCCACTCACCTCATTGATATCTCCCGCCTGCTCCCCCATCTCAACTCTCGACTCAACCTGGTTCGACTCCAATCAACATAATCGGCCCTCTTCCACCGCGGCTCGAGCACAGGTCAACCTCATCGCGCTGCTCTGGCTGATCTTTGATATTAAAAGCAAACTCTCCTCCACTACCGTCGGCTTTCTCTCTCCCCCTCTTCATCCTCCCCTGATTCTTTAAGTACCCCTCGTCGACTTCATTCTCACCCTCATCCTCTTGCACCTCCTAATCCTCTCTCGCCCTCGACCTCGACTACTTAATCCACCTTCATCTCTTCCGGATTTCTCTTAATTCTTTCTCTGTCACCCCCACTACAGTTATCCAGCTACCTCCCTGGGTAACATAATTTGAAACTGCCGACTCCAGCCCTCACTGCTGCACACTGTCGCATCTAGAGCTACGTTGGTATTCCACCATACCAGACGTCGAAATCAACCGCCGCCAGATCTGGAGCCCCTCTCCCAAAGACTAGCCGTCTCCGTCGCGCCATCCCTCAACTCACCGCGAGCGTAATCAATTCGAATTCGCGCCAACGGGATCCTGGCCTTTGCCACTGCGATCGTTGTCCCTTGTGGTGTTGAATCGCTTAAATCCATCGTCTGGAACTCAAACTAGCCGAACAACATCAGCCCGGACCACGCGCAAGGCGAAGCATCCTTTCCGATTCCGCGGCCCTCCGGTAGCTTCCGCTCCTAGACCATTACCTACATAATACGCATCCTTCGCCGAACGCCCGAGCTTGCTTGTTACGGAGCCTACCAACCATCCGCGAATTCACAGGGCTAAGTCTAGTACATAACCCACGAGGACCTGTCGACTCCCAGGCGTGTGTGCCAGCACAAGCTTCCGTGCCACCGCTCTCGTACTTCAACGACTACTCTTGACTATCAATCGCCTTACTTCGTCTCTTGTTTCCCCCTCACGTCGGCCTCAACTCTTCATCATCAATACTAATCCGGCCCAAACTTTCTGGTCCTGGAGGCCATCACCTTACCTGATCCTTTGAGGCTGAGCATGCCCTTGCTGAGAGACGACATTTTCTGTTACGCTCCTTGACGTCACCAACACGAGTGTCTTCCGCCTACAACCTAGCCGGAACATCCAGGACCTTGCCATGGAGCTTTTGGAACTTGTCGAGAACGAGCCTACGGCTCGTCCATTCCAGTGTGATTGGCAATCCTGCACGAAGGTTTGTTCCCTTCTGGTCCTCTGAGCCACCCAGTCGGCTAACAATTAGAATAAAGAGCTTCAATCGCAAATCGGACCTGCAAAGGCATTACCGAATCCACACCAATGAGCGACCTTACTCTTGCTCTACCCCGGGCTGTGGAAAGAGCTTCATTCAGCGAAGTGCCTTGACTGTCCATATCCGAACACACACTGGTGAGAAGCCTCACCAGTGCCAACATGTTGGCTGTGGGAAACGCTTTTCGGATGTAAGTCACCATGTGTGCTTACAGTAACCTCGTCGACTAACTGGTGAGGTAGTCCTCTAGTCTCGCTCGCCACCGACGGATCCATACTGGGAAACGACCCTACAAATGCGGTCATAACGGCTGCTTGAAGAGGCTAGTAAAGTTGTCCTGAGTTGACTGACGTCTGCTAACGAGACAACAGCTTTTGTCGCAAAACAACCATGGTAAAGCACCAGCGCAGGTCACACCAGCAAGGACTGAACCCCAACGACATCCTGGACGACTACTCGTCGGACTCTGACTCTGATGAATCCCCGTCCACGCCACAGACCTCTGCAATGACTTGGTCTTCCCAAGACATGCTTCCGGTTAACTCATCGATACAACAGGGCTCGTTGCACCGCGCGAGTTCCTTTCCCGAATTCGGGCAGCAAATGCACGCCTATCCTCTCCAACAGCCACAGCACTACGTTGGCCGGCACGCTATTACGTCCAGTGTTCCTCCCGAATTCCACCCGCAAGCCGTCCCCGAACAGCAAACCAGCATGCATATGCTTCACCGAACCGCGAGCATTCCTCGACAGGGCTATTATGTGACGGATCAGAGCAACCCAGGCATCGCAACATTGAGCACCAATCCAATTCAGCACCAATATCAACTTGCTCAGCAGCAGCAAGTTGACAGATCTTCAATGGAAATGCCCTATCCGACTTCTGGGATCGCACCATCGATTCAGAGCAGTCCGAGCACTTTCTCAGCTGCTTCAGTACAGAGCCCCCTGATGCAGGATGGCTTCTATGCTCACCAGCAGCATCACTCGGCCCCCTACACGCTTCAAGCTCCATCGCCAGTGGATTCCCACCATAGCATGCCTCCGTACACTCAATCTATACACCAGGCCATGGCCCAGGCTCAGCAACCGGTCACTTCCCAGCCGCAGCAGAACCAAACTCCGACAACCGAAAATTACCACCACTCAGCCGTCCAATCTCAAGAGGAGCACTGGCCCCAGTATCAACCCCCAATGGAGGTGACGACTATTGGTCAGTTGCCGGCGTATGGCACTGGGGTCTACGACCTATGCGGCCCGAAGATAGAGTTCGACGATCCTACGATGCAACTGCCTAGTAGCCGGCTTGAGACTATGTAACCTAGACTTTCAAATTTTGGCTCTAGATTGCATAATTTTCTCGCAGGTAAAACTACCATTTCGACTGATTGTGGATTAACCCTATTTCTGTATCAATATCATACCCGGACCGGACCAGACAGATACCCCCTTTTTGAATTTTTTCCCTTTCTCTTTTGATAGGATATACCCCTTGGGACATACAGGACCACATACTAGCGGGTGGCTCGCCCGCTGACAGGACGAAACTGGCGTCGTTATTTCTTAATTGGAGGAAAACAGATACCAGTCGAGACTTGGAAGCATCACTTGGCGTTCCCATTCTACCACCCCCAAGTCTAGTTACTAGGTGACAGGCTGGTTTTCCTGCTTATTTTGTGACTAGTGACTAGAGCACACATTGCGCTCTCGTACTAGTCGGCGTTCCGATTGGGCTATTTCCTTTTCTTCACTTCTTACGCATCACGATTCCCTTTGTTCAAAGCACCACATGCGCAAGCGCATGCTCTTCTAGTAGCTTGATACAGGTTTGCATTTGGTTTTCGCATCATCGATTTTCCCCAGGATCAGCTATCACGGCGAAGTTTCACGAAAGGCGTGCTGCGGTGGAAGGGTTCACAACGGGGAGTTGACAGAAGCTGGAATGGGTGGACGATGGTTGGAATTTTCCACGGTGGCAGTGCCGAATAACGAGACGGGGATGAATTTGTTGATGAACAGGCTGGCGAAGATACCCTGAGACGAAGAAGTCAAGGCAATAGAGACGGGAACACGCGATGAGTTGTATGGCTACAAAATTTCCCCGCGGGACTGGGCAACGAGGCGAATGCATTTATATGACGTTGATGAGGATAGGAATGCAAACATGTCTATTAATTGTGGTGGATAGCTTAGGACTCCGGTTTTAGAGTAATTTGTTTTCTTAACCTCGCTTCAAGCTTGGTGCATGTTCGTGACCTCCCAAGACGCCACTGATTTTCCCTGCTCGTCGAATCCCCTAGTCATGGAGACTTAGGATTCTTGCTGATTCGTCGTTGCAACCGGAACCAGTCGTTTCTTTGGGTTCATCCCTAGCCTGCAATGGCCCGTCACTCCGTCTCTTTATTTCGATCCAGTCACTAACAGGTGCGACAATCCATAGATGCCATTTTGCAATGTGAATCAATTGATTTAAAGTCACCTTTCTAAGTATGCTATCTTTTTAATCTTTCAGTACAGTATTGGACACCATCGTAGATATTTACTGATTGGATACCACCCCTGCACATCGAGACCGTTCCATGATGTGAATCTCCGATAGAAAATACGATAGAAGGTGATAGAAGTCAAATCGCGGAATTAACGGGTCTTCTCGTCGCTCTAACGGACCAATTGAATCGGGTTCCAATGACCTCACTCAGGAACGGAACGGAACGGAAGATCCGACGGCCGAGCGGAGATGACTCAGCAGGAGCCCAGAACGGAAAAGTCGTCTCGTGATGCCGAGTTGCGGACCAGAGTGGCAAGCTAACGAGATCCCCAACAACCCGGTGATGCCTGCGCGCAATTCATCACGATGAGTGCAGCCAGGTAGACTGCTTCACGGCTTCTTTCAGCAAAATTAAACGAACCATCTTACCGCCATTACCCCTCCCTGAATCCCCTCCGAATCGCCGTCGACATTAGACTACATTGTTTGGGAGGACTCGGCCGTTCATCAACTCCCTCCACGTCATCGGCCGGCAGGCTGGCCGTCCTTTCCTTTCGACCCGAGTTCACTTGACGGGCTTTGAGACACCTGAGGTGTTGAGGAAGCCTTGGTTATGGCTTACAACGCTATGATGCTGCCGGTACGGCCCACTGGATACTCCCGAATATGGTTTGGACGAGGCTGACCTTGAGGATGCAGAATGTGGCGGCTGCAACAACCGAACTTTGGCCCTCCGTCGCGAATACCGTCATGATCCCCTGGAGGAGCTCGACGAACCCGGTCTCAAGACGATCCCGCAACGCGAAGGCTGCGAGCCTGACGCTTACCACCGAGGCAAAGTTCCAGGATGCCCAACAGGTGAGTCGCGTGTCCCGCTTCGTGCGCGACGGCAGAGCTGACAGCCCGGTCTAGGTGAACGAACCCCAGCTGCCCGACTTTCTTCGAAATGTGGTTCTTCGCTCTCTGAACCCCCCTTCCGGTCCCAATGCGATGGCACCTACCACCATCCAAACGAGCATCACCAACCTGAGCCGAGTTGGCCTCCATGCCGCGAATCCGATTTTGCGACGACCGTACTTCCAGCCTGCCATCTCCGCTTCTCCGATTCTTGCCCGCCGGTTCATGCGATCTGCGCCTGGTATTATGTCATCTTCTCGCAGTATATCTACGTTCCGTACAATCAACTTTCAACAAAGAGGATTTGGCACGTCAAATGGAATCTCTCGCAATCAGCTTGCTTCTCTCGAAGAGACTGCCAATAGAAGCCCCGGAAATGCGAACGCCCAGAATGCTTTCTATCAACTACTTCTCCGAGCCAACATGCCCGCCATCCTGGTTGAACGTTATCAGTCCAATCGCTTTGCGTCGAGCCCCGCAACCGACGAGGCCTATCGCAAGGCTCTTGCAATGCTGGGTGTTGGTGCGAACAATGCTGCCAACCCTTCCGCTGCTGGATCCTACCCAAGAAACCAGTGGCCGACTTTTGAGCAGGCTGTTGGAAATGCTGCTGTGAATGGATCCGGAGTCGCCGGGAACGCAATGGGCCACAAGGGCGAACCTATTCACGTCATTGTCCAGGAGTCTACTCGATCTGTCGTTTTCCGGTGGTTCAAGTTCCTGGCTACCTTCCTTGTTGTCACCTACCTCTGCTTCGCTGCCGTTACCATTCTGATTGAAACCCTCAGCACCTTCCGTCGTGGACCTGGGGCGAAGCAGGATTCTGAGGTCAAGGCCGAGAAGCAGAATACTACCTTCAACGATGTTCACGGTTGCGACGAGGCTAAAGAGGAGCTTCAGGAAGTCGTTGAGTTCCTCAAGAACCCTGAAAAGTTCACCGACCTAGGCGCCAAGCTGCCCAAGGGTGTTCTTCTGGTTGGCCCCCCTGGAACTGGAAAGACGCTCCTCGCACGAGCCGTCGCTGGCGAAGCTGGTGTTCCCTTCTTCTACATGTCTGGCAGCGAATTCGATGAGATTTTTGTTGGTGTCGGAGCTAAGCGAGTCCGCGAACTGTTCGCGGCGGCCAAGGCAAAGTCTCCTGCAATTGTGTTCATCGACGAACTTGATGCCATTGGTGGCAAACGGAACCCTAGAGATCAAGCCCATGCCAAACAGACCCTGAACCAGCTACTCACCGAACTCGACGGATTTGACCAAGACACCAAGATTATCATTATTGGAGCCACCAATCTTCCCAAGATGCTCGACAAGGCACTCACTCGTCCTGGACGCTTCGACCGTCACGTCAGCGTGGATCTGCCCGATGTTCGTGGTCGCATTGCCATTTTGAAGCATCACGCCAAGAAGATCAAGGTTTCTCCTGACGTTGACCTGGAAGCTATCGCTGCTCGCTGCCCTGGCCAGTCCGGTGCTGAACTGGAGAACATGCTCAATGTCGCTGCTCTCCGAGCTAGCAGGGCCAAGGCAAAGTCCATATCGAAGAACGATTTGGACTGGGCGTTCGACAGAGTCACTATGGGCTCCGAGAGGAAGTCGATGGTTGTCACCGAGAAGGAAAAGGAAATGACGGCGTACCACGAGGCTGGCCATGCTTTGGTCCAACTTTTCGACAAGGAGAGCTCAAACACTCTGTACAAGGTCACCATTCTTCCTAAGGGTCCTTCGCTGGGCCACACTGCCCAGCTCCCCCAGATGGACAAATACTCCTACACTGCTGCTGAGTACATGTCAAACATCCGCGTTCTGCTCGGAGGAAAAATGGCCGAGGAGATGCGATACGGTGGTGACAAGGTGACCTCTGGAGTCTCATCGGTAAGCTCCCTCTGATACCCTCAGTTTCATTGTAACGTACTAACAGGTATTATCAGGATCTCGAGAGAGCTACCGACTTAAGCTACATGATGGTCACCCTCTTCGGCATGTCTACCCTTTTGGGACCCGTGGAATATGGTAGACGTTACGAAAACCTCAGCTCGACGACCAAGGCCGCGATTGAAGGCGAGGTCCAAAAGACGCTGATGAAGTCGTACGAGGATGTGAGACAACTACTGACAGAGAAACGAAGCGAGCTTGATTTACTGGCCAAGGCGCTTGTTCGGTATGAGACTCTGGACAAATCCGAGGTGGAGAAGGTTATTCGAGGCGAGAACCTGCCGGGCCGTATCAACATTCCTAAGGGACCCTTGACAATACCCATTCCCACCAACATCCCACAACCTCCTGGCCTTGGTGGTGTTACCCAGCCACCGGAGTCCCCTGCACCCCCCGCCGCTGCCGCCGACTCTAACACCAACAGCTGATGCGGCGGCGAGCAATACAGCATGCCAGGGCCAAGAACGAGGGGCCCTTATGGGGTTTGGCGCTATGATAGTGCATACCAAAAGCGAGGGATATTCCAACCTACAAATCTGTTCGAAGCGAGCATATGATGAGTTGGCCGTCGTTGACGAACCATGTCTAAGCATGGGCTCCCCGAACGAGGGTAAGCCAGCCACGCCTAGCGAAGGATCTGAAGAGTTGGGAAGCGATTTTACAAAGCGAAGGTTCCTCTTGGTGGCATGGAAAGGCTTGGCCGAGCTAGGGGCTGAGCCAGCGGCGGCTTCTTTCGATGGATGGATGACGCCGCGGCTCTAGCATGAGCCCGTGTATTTATTGACAATCCCTCTCGGTTATAGAACCTCAATTGTAATATTTGTTTTGTACGACTGATAAATAACCATGCTTGTAATGGTGTTCCTGTGGATCTCTGTGGTGATTGCCTATTGATTAGTAATGGGGGAGACGAAATTGTATGTTTTTATATCGTCATGCAAACCTTCGCACGATGACGAATGTGGGGTGGGCCTACTAGCTAGGTAGAGGGGCGACGGCCAAACCCCCAAAGGCGACGTCAACCAAAGACGTCGGCCTACTCTCCGTGGAAGACCTTGTCTCTATTCGCACTTGGGATTGCTGTCTCACTGATTCATCCGATAGAAGAGTTCCTCGGTCCCAGTCCGTTCACAAACACAATTCCAGTCATGACGAAAGTTCTTCTCACAGGTATGCCTATAAACCCTCGTGGTATCGTTCTAGTTGCTCACAATCGGTTGCGCAGGTGGTTCTGGCTTCATCGCTGGTGCGTAGACTCCCCTCTCTGCAAGTATTCCTCTTAGAAACGCATGTCTTTGATATGAGGAGCAATTGGTAGCATAAGCCGGCGCTACATCGCACTACAGCTAAACATCCTCGCCTTTCGTCGTCCAGTCTCTAATCGCTCTTCCTTCTCATAGCCCACGTCCTCGAACAACTCCTCGAAAAGGACTACTCTGTTGTCACCACTGTCCGCTCAGAGGACAAGGCGCGGCAGATTCGTCAGGCGCACCAACAACAGGTCGAGGCCGGAAAGCTGGAGGTCGTCACCGTTCCGGATATTGCTCAGGAAGGCGCCTTTGATGAGGTGGCCAAGACGCCTGGGATTGAGGCCGTGCTGCACACAGCGAGTCCGTTCCAGTACACGATCAGTGAGTGTTCGCTGTTTTCGCCATGGGTAACCTTTAATGTGTCAGGATTCAATGCTGACGCGGACCAGCCGATCCCAAGAAGGATCTCGTCGACCCGGCACTCATCGGAACCACTGGTATCTTGCAAGCACTCCATGCATCGGCCCATTCGGTCAAGCGAGTCGTTGTCACTTCGTCCTTCGCCTCCATCGTCGACGACGCTAAGTTCACCGACCCAGACACAACCTTCACTGAGACGAGCTGGAACCCTGTGCTGCTGGAGGACATCCACCGCTCCCCGCAGACGGCCTACCGCGCCTCCAAGAAGCTCGCCGAGCGCGCGGCGTGGGACTTCGTCGCCGCGGCCAAGCCCTCGTTCGACCTGGTGACCATCTGCCCGCCGCTCGTCCTCGGCCCCGTCGTGCACCACCTGGCCACGCTCGACAGCATCAACACATCCAACGAGCGCGTCGTCTCGCTGCTGCGCGGCGGCTGGAAGGCCGGCGTGCCGGCGAGCACGCCCGTGCCGCTGTGGATCGACGTACGGGATCTTGCCCGGGCGCATGTGCGCGCGCTCGAGAAGCCCGACGCGGGTGGCCGACGCCTACTCCCGACGCCCGGGTGGTTTACGAACCGCGAGATTGTCGACATCGTGCGCGCCCGGTTCCCCGAGTTTGCGGACAGGATCCCCGGGCCCGAGGTGCCGGGCGGGGAGTTCCCGCCCAAGGACCAAATCTACGGCTTCAACAATGATGAAACCAACAGGATTCTAGGCTTTGAGTGGACGACGTTGGATAAGAGCATTACGGATTTGGTTACATCGCTCAAGGCGCATGGCATCTGACGTGCATCGAGCTGGCAGGTTGGCTTCGTGAACTAAATGTAGATGCTATAAATGGAGCACATGTTAAAACGAACTATGTGGTAATAGAAATAGACAAAGACACTCATTGCCATACATCGTGCCGGCCATATCATCTTGTCGCATCGTGGACTCAATCCCGTCACCCATCTGCTTTTCCGATCTCCTTCCAGATAAAACTCCAAGCAATACAATCGCCCTTTTTGATATCACAACCGGTGCAAAAAGAATACTCAACACCCTCCACAAACATATGAACACGACAGTCCAATGTCCTCCAACCCTTCGTATTGCCGGCCGAGCAGATTAATATCTCCCGCCCAACCGCTCCAAGTCGGCTTCTTCCATGACCGGACTAGGAGTACTTCTACCCTTGGTCGGCGAGGAGCCCGTCACGCCGGGGCCTCCGCCACCCCAGCTTCCCCAGCTATTGCGCGACTCGCGAGCACAGTCATCCGTCAAGTGGCACAGCTCCCGCGAGTCCGGGGTGAGCACGTCACCCTGCGTTGCATGTTGAGGTGAGGCGGTAGAGGAGACTGCAGCTTCGTCTGCGAGTGCCCTGGTGCTTGTTGGGCTTCCTGATCCGTTCGGGGGCGTGGAGGGAAGGGCGCGATTCGGCGGCGGCCCCGGGCTGACGAGTTCGGAGATCTTCAACGGGTGCTCGTGGGAACGCGAAGAGCGTGTTGGAGAGCCGTTGTTGGATCCAACTTGGGATCCAGCTTTGGAAGTTGACGTTGGGGATTCACGGCCGAAGCTGTTTGGAGTGCCATCCTGTTTCGTCCGTCCGCCATCCGGAGTCGTCATCATGATCCTGGGCACCGCCACCGAACTGCCTCCTTGTCGTATCTTGGGTGTCCTCTCATGCCTCGGGGTCAGCTTGCTTGTTGTTGGCGAGTAGAGAGGCGACATGGGGAACCCAGGCCGCCCCTGAGGACTCCCTTCTTGCGCCACTCTTTGGTTCGTGAGCGTGGGAAGCAGTCGACGCTCGCGCAACCGAGCGGGGGGCGTCAGCGGAATTCCGTCGGTGCCGGCGGTGGAGAATGTTGGCGATACCAACGGGGTCGGGGATTCTGCATGTATTGGAGAACTTGGGTGCTTGATTTGGCTGCGAATGTCTCCTCTGCGAGACCTCCGTCGTAGCAGACAGATAGCGAGAGCGACGATGGCGGCGATGCCGATCATAGTGGTCAGGCCAATGGTGACCTTGACACCCGTGGACGGCCCCCTGTCATCTTCGACCGCCTCCTCTGCATCTAAGGGCTCCAAACTGGCTGAAAGGGAAGGGTCACTGATGCTGGAGTACGTCTGGCCTGGCGTGGAGCTGGGAATGGGGGCCGACGTCGGGGTCCCAGTAGAAGACGTAGTGAGAGAATGGGGTACATTATCAGAAGAGACGATAGCATCAGTGACGACTTCTGAGCCCTTTCTTTGGCACCGGCCATCCTCCCCATCGCCTGCGTCATTGTAGCAAGTGTACGCTGAGTCTGGAGGCCCTGGATCTAGTATCGAGTGATAGCCGATGCTGGAGGCTGCTTAGTCTCTTTACACAAGAGGGAAATGACGGGGGATCTCACTCTTGGCAGACGTTGATGAACCAGTTCACATTGGCTAGTGATTTGTTAGCAATCTCGATCTTCGGCCAGGATACTCAGACATACGATCTTTGCCTCCCGCGCCCAGGTTGTCCACACCACAGAGCTGAGAGTCGCAGCAATAGAGAGTGCGGAAGGGTTGCTCCTTGTCCATGTGATCTTTGTCTTCGAGCACTTCGCACAGTCGCTCAAATGTCTCATCCTTGGGCAACATGTCCCTCAGAAACCTTTCCCTACACCTGCCGATGCAATGCGGCGGGTCGGCGACGTCGGCCGCGACGAACCCCCAGCCGTGGTTGACGCAGTCTCTTTTCCAGGCCCGGTCCGAGTCTCCCTGGGAAGCCATGGTTCTTAGACCTGACCCCAAGGGTGGAGATGAAGCTGGGGTTAGGGGTGCGTGGCGATGGACATGCTCCTGGGAGTTGAAGCGGAGCGAAGGGTCTCAGCCAAATATCAACCCGGCAACTCGAGACGACGGACGGGAATAGGCAAGATCCTCTGGCGGCCGAAAGGAGCAATCAGAGCAGCGGGGTCGACGGGGAAAATAAAATAACAAAGACGGGAAGAGAAGTGTTTGCTCGAGGGTGAGATGGGAGTACTCTGATAAACGGCGTCGTCGCCACGCATCCCACGGGAGCGTCCCCAAACCGGGAAGACGAGTACAGCCGGCCCATGTTTACCCGTGCCCAACGACGCCATCTACTGCCAGTTTCCTTCCTCCCGGTCAAGAATCATGCGGTCACAGGCGGTGGCAGTTCTCACGGCAGGACCGGTAGCATGTACAAGATCAGGCTCGTGTGCCCGTGGCCGGCGGTGGAGGACGTTACACCGCCTGCAGCCACCCGCGTCCGACGAGAATAGTCTCGTACGGTATCCGGATAGCGGGATGGGGCTTTGCACAGTCTTTTTTAGTATTGTATTTCAGCACGTTTGAGTTGCTCGGGGTTTGCTTTGGGCTGTTATGGGTGTTGTCGAGTTGAGCTGGGGTTGTGGGTGTAAGTGGTTAACTAGTAGTGTTGGCAGAGAGAGACAATGACTTGCCATGCCTTGAGCATAGGACTCGGGGACTTGACAGCCGGATCAGCAGGCTGCCGCCAAATCACATCAAAATGACGAATCCAACGCCCCGTAACCCGTTTGCGGGAACAGGCTCGTTGGTGCAGCGGCTGCCGAGTCCCATGCGTTTGCCCCGTCACCGTTGTTTGGAGAATGAAACAACGCCCTCATGCAGTAGACCTCAATGGTACAGTCTCGAGAACAAGACCGCGACTCGTTTTCTCGCTGCTCTTGTTGACGCGGCAAGGCCAGCCGGCCGACTGTCGCTCCGGCCGTGCCCCGTGTGCCATCTATTCCTGGGACGAGGGCCTCTTGTGCTGCGTGTTTCTGAGCCCAAATGAGGACAAGTGCTCCGGCTGAAGACTCGCCGTTCTGTCGAGCTGGATGTCTCTCCGGCGGCTCGTATGTAATGACGGGCCCGGAGAGGCTTTCTCGTCCTGGTTGTCCGTCCTCGGTACGCCCTGGTACGCCTTGGCAGTGTTGCAGAACGGCTTGCCAGGACGGCCATTGTTTGGCAGGCCAAGCGAGCGTCCGACAGGGATCGCTCGAGTTGGTATCCAATGATTTGTGCCGTTTCGCGAAGAGGGTTCAGCGCGACTGCGTGAACCTGAGACTTTTTGCGAACCCCCGATGCAGCCAGCAGCCTACCGGATCGCCTCCAGTCCAGACTCGAGGGATTTCCACAGTCGGATATGGGCCTTTGTTTGCTCCGTGTCTTCTTCTCTCTTCAAATCCTTCCCATCGGGTTTCGCACTGTCCGTGATTGCTCTCCAGGCTGCTGTTGACAAAGAGTCCGTTTGGCAATGGCTAGTTACACAAGCCCGTTCCCCACGCTGTCTCGCATGCACGAATGGCTTGATATGGTCGCCACGCAGATGCAGATGCGCAGCCGAGACGGATCGGACATGGCCCGTTATGTAATGCTCTCATAAGGCAGCCTGGAGCCTTACAGAAAAATGCAAATCCTCATTGTTTGTCCCGAACAAACTGCACGCTGTATTGGTGCATATGGCCCACCAGTGGCGCACTGTAAAACAATTATTCTGCCATTATCCAGACAATGCGCTGGCAATGCGACCATCCTGCTTTCTCTGTCTCATAGGGGCTTGAAAACACTGCAGCATTCCTTACGGTGAGGATGGGAAATGCTGGACATCGCCCGCGGCTAAGAACTGAGGCGGGATGGCGCAAGCCCGAGGCTGATTTCGAGCCACCCCAGCGAAATGCCTCAGCGTTTGTGTCATTCCCAAGCGCTTGACGGGCCACGGCGCCATCGCACTATCGAGTGCTGCTTTATGTTGACGTCCCGGTGTACGGGCGGTGCGACGCGGCCGCCGGACAAGGTACGAACGCCATCGGCCTAGCACTGCAGAAGTCCGTGGCACTCACGTGGAATTTTCTCTGGCTATGAGGCTGAGCACTTGCTACCAAATACAATCCATCCATCCCTGCGAGGTGTAGATGTGCGCGGGAGTGATTGGTCGGGAGCGTGGTTCGACCGCGGACGAGTTCCTGGGATGCGAGTCTGACACGAGGGAATGGTTCCTGGAATCACCGCAGGGCTATCGAAATCAGTGAACTCGTATTTCAGCTTTATTCGTTGCCGTCATCGGAACAAGGAAAAGCCTGAGTGCTCTAATATAGGCGACAGCTCTTGCATTGAGTGACGATTGTCCCCGTATCATCGCTGACATCATTACACTTCCGACCCCCTCTTCTCGGATACTGTTGTACAAGAACCCAGTTGCGGCTTCATAATTTCCTAGTAAGCCAATGCCAAGCCCTACCACTCTATACAAGGATTAAAGCCGTCTCCAAAGTTCCCTCCTAATGGCATTGAGTTTCCTTGCCATACCTGCAAGTTTGCTGGCCTGGGCAACCTGCAATTTGCGGTGTTCGGAAGGCTACCCTTTTACACGCCGAGTTCCGCTGCTTGAATAGGAAATACCTCCTCGGGGCGTGTTACGTGAACCTCGACGGGCCGATGCCGAGAATCCAGCGATTTTGTTTCTCTCCGTCCCGCGGCATGCCTTCTGGACTATGACGATGCATCAAGGACGAAGCTGCAAACGGAGGATTGTTTCCGAGACATGGGTAAGGTGGGCATCTTATTTCTCGAACCTTAGCGGAGTTGGTCGGGAGCTCCTACTACCTGGGGTTTATCATTATCTCTGTTTTACCAGCTTGGACGGACCTTCCACGGCGTGAACAGAAAGATCTTTGTTCCTTTCGCTGGGTGAATACTGTATACCGAGGATGCTTGACAACAGCCCCTCCTGCATACATCAATCCGAGGTACATTAATCCGCTCCCAGCCCAGACAGCGGACACCCGAGGTGGCAACGAGGTCTGTATGTACCATAAAGGACCCTGTCCTTACTCTTTAGTTAGTCATGTAGATGGCTGTCATCCTATAGTTTATAGACAGCTGCTCCCTGCCGTAAACATAGCAGCTCCTAACACATAATCAAGCTATCCCAAGTTAGAAGTGGCCAACTGACCATAATGCAAAACATCGCCCAACATAGGAGTAGGACCCTTGCATTTTGCGTAGCGGTCATGTTATCACCTTACCTATCTGACTGACCAGCTAAGTCTAAATATGCTTGGTCTAGACCAACCAACTTGTAAGCGGCTTGTCCCTCCCTTGCCCTTATCACGACACCAATGGGTAGCGATACGTATTACATTCTTTATTGAGCCCAACGAGGCTTTTTCTCAGAGCTATGAGTCCTGTTAAAATGGCGATGGCTGCGCCTCATTGTGGCTCAGAATTTCTCAATGTGAAAGTGTTGGCCAGCCTGGTTTGTAGAGTCAGGCTTAGGTGCAGATGCTCAGCCTCTGGCTCATAATCTCAGAGCCCGATCCATCAGGCGACTCCTTCAAACAATAATATTGCAGGATCGCATCACCAAGCACTTTAAATTCTACTCTACCCCTCACCCTGCCCAGACGAGCCTCAGCGACATGGCTGATGGCTTTTCCCTCGCCGCCAACGCTCTGGGTGTTGTTGGTGCAGCTGACGTCGTCTTCCGGTCGATACAAATCCTACATGATCTTGCGTCTCGGACAATAACAGCGAAAGAAACGGGAAACCTCTTTCTCGGAGTCCTCACAGGTTTGTCGCAGTCCATAGACGCCGTCCAGTCTTGGGCAGCGGCGTACGAGCAATCACTCTTTGCTACAACAGATGGACAAACCGTGCCTGAATCACTGATCCCGATGCTGGCAGGCTGCTACAAAGAAGTCAACAAACTCATTCTCGCGATTCAGAGTGTCAATGCCAATACTGGAGGATTCTGGATCTGGTCCTCGAAACTCAAGTTTGCCTTGTGGCAAGAGAACCAGCTTCGACAGTCACTACCTGTTCTTCAAGCTTACGCGAACAATTGTATTTTGTTGATTCAGTGTCGTGCTGGGTACGTCGTTATTTTCGCCCTATCCTCTAAGTTACCGTGTGGATGCTAATATTTGATCGCCTAGCAACGATGGGATTATTATTCGCCAATCCCATCATGAGACTCTGCAAAATGTTCAAAACGTCCAAAACAGAATCGCCTCTCTAGATACACAAGCACAATGCATTTAGCACCTCGTTGAAGACAACACACAGGCGCTTTCATTGGTAACAAAGGGAATTTCAGGCACTAGTGACCAGATTGGCGGCCTTCAATATGCCACCTCAAAGCAGCTTGCTGAACTCCAACATTCCGTGGATCAACTCTCGACTCGGAGTGAAGCAGCTCTCAAATCACAATCCGCAAATACAATGGCTGGTTTCACGGATCTGTCCAATAAGCTCTCTTCGCTCACTTTTACTGAAATGGGGGATTACGACATCCTGGTTGAAGGCCACAATCTCGAGAATGTCATTGTGCCTTTGAGACTAATGCAATCACGTTTATCCGCTGCCCTGGATACCGTCGCTAAACAGGGCGCGCAAACGATTGTGCCGTCTAATTTCGACTGGTTCACTACTGAGATGCGCAGTCTAACGCGGTTCGCTTTCCGCTCAATGGCCTCGAACAACCCAGAGCCAAGCTGGTTCCAGAAACCGCAAGGACTACTCTATAACATGAGCCGCCAGATTCGAACAATTCCCATTCGGTCTTCTGCATTCTCGAAGGACTCTTCAGGTTTCTTGGTAGTGGAGTATGTGCAAGGCAACGACCCAACCGGCCGCAAAATCCATCGATATCGCTTTGCCTGTTTTGCGACTGGCATTGCCGACCTTGCTTCTGGCATGGCAGGTGTTTTTACCTGGACTGAAGATATGTCCGTCCAGAGTCGGCCTCATATCAGCCGACAGATCCGGGTTCTCAACATTATACCATCTTTATCAAAGGCGTTTCTTTACGCACGCGAAAACAACGTGAGGGGGCTGAGAGAGCTGTTTAGCGAAAAGGAGGCTAGCCCGTTCGACTACAACCAGAATGGCCATTCTTTGCTCTGTGTAAGCCTTATTGTGCCGCGGGATCACATGATTCATGAAGCTGGATACTTTATCTAACATGTTCGCCTAGGAGGGAGCCAACTTGTTTCATGAAGAAGTGGTGGATTTTCTTTTGGGAGAAGGAGCTGATCCGTACATGTGTCGAATTGGTCGCCCGTTAGTAGCTTCAAATTCTCAGGCCCCACGTACTTACTAAATTCGAAACAGGTACATCCATGATCTGACTGAAGTTCTTTGGAAGCACCTTCCGTTACGGTCTGGGAGCAGTGGCATAAGCCTTGCGGCAGCCGCGGCAGCCAGATTGACTAGACTAGCGGAATCTTATGGCTTTAAGCCTGACGAAAGACAACTCGGCTATAGATTGCACTGCGAATTCAGAATATGTCAATCTCCAGAATGGCCATTAATTCTCAAAGACACCCTCGGAAGCACGGTTCTTCGACAGTCAGTTGACATTGCAAGGCGAATAACTTTCGTCGATGAACACTTGTCTCATGCATCGAACGCTATCGTAGTGGCCGCCATTTTGCGTCATGGAGGAGCACACGATATTGAGGATGCAAATGGCCGAACGCTGCTGTCGTACGCCGCTACAAAAGAGTACTCAACCATGATAAAGTCGTTCTTACACCGGGACCGGGACCTCAAAAAGTCGCGTTACCTTGACTGGGCCAAAATCTGGAATGATGCTTCCAGGAATCTCCCGAGCCCGAGCGCTTTGCAGAGCAGATCCGCTGAATTGGAAATCGTGAAGTGCCTACTGGCTCATGGGGCCAGGCATGACTTCAGGGATCAACATGGTCGAACACCACTATCATATTTTACTAGGCACCCGGATGTCGCAGCGCTACTATTAGCACATGGTGCCGATGTCAACTCGACAGACAACAAAGATCGAACCCCGCTCTCCTACGCCGCTGAGAACATGTTTGAGGGGGCAACTGTTAACCTGCTTCTGGAAAAAGGAGCCCGTGTTGACCCTCATGACGACCTAGGGAGAACCCCGCTCTTTTATGCTGCCAGCAGGAACAATGATCAAGTTCTCAAGCTGCTCTTAGCGAAGGGGGCCAACGTCAACATAAAAGACCGTTCAGGTCAATCATCACTACCTAATGCTCTTGCGGGAGGCTCTGAGGGTATGACCAGGCTGCTGCTAGAGAATGGAGCTGATCTTGAGTCTAAGGGCAATGTGGGTCAGACTGCTCTATCTTATGCTGCTGAGAACAGCAGAGAGGATCTTATCCAGCTGCTACTAGAGAATGGAGCCGATCTCGAGTCTAAGGACAACTATGGTCGGACTGCTCTATCTTATACTACTGAGAAGAGCAGAGAGGATCTTGTCCGGCTGCGACTGGAGAATAGAGCTAAACTCAAGTCTAAGGATAACTATAGTTAGACTGCTCTATCTTATGCTGCTAAGAATAGCAAAGAGGATCTTATCTAGCTACTGCTAGAGAATAGAGCTGATCTTAAGTCTAAGGATAACCATGGTCAGACTGCTCTATCTTATGCTGCCGAGAATAGCAGAGAGGGTCTTATCTGGCTACTACTATAGAATAAAGCCGATTGCAGATCTAAGGATAACCAGGATTGGACTGCTCTATCTTATACTATTTAGAACAACAGCCGTCGTATCTTGCCGCTTCTAAAGAATGGAGCCGATCGCAGATCTAAGGATAACCAGTGTTGGACTGATCTATCTCATGCTCTTCCGAAAGACAGCCGTCTTACCCTGCTGCTTCTAAAGAACGGAGCTGAAATGGACACCAGAGATGGACTGGGTAGACTGGGTCCGGCCGCTCTACCCGTAGCCAACCACAAGAGTCTTGTCCGGCTGCTTCTAAAGAAGGAGGTGGTGCGTACAGTGGACTTACCGCCGCTGCCAGTGTTTTACTTGGAGTTTTTTTCTTCTTTTTCTTTTTCTTTTAGCCTTAGTCGATATCCTCTGATAGATCCAGGCAACGCAGTAGATAACATACAGCAGATAACACAGTATGATGCTATGCCCAGCACCGTCAATCCCAATAACTTAAACACAGCAAGATTTCTCGGTAACATAGATCGCATCGATATCGCACCTTGAGCCTGTTTTTGCAACCTGTCTAGGTCCCTCTCTCTAACCTTAATGCCGAATTCATGAAAAGCTTATCCGTGAATGTAGTTATATTTCAATTAAAGCATTCATCATATCAAGCAGGCAAGTGATGGGCGAGCAAACTGCTCATTAGTGACCATAGGCATATCTATACATCTTCCCTCCGATATTGATGTGAAATGTCATAGGAGATAACCACATTACACTTAGAAAAAGACTACAACAGAACCCGCCTCACACAAAAATTCCTTTGATGTCCGTGGCACTCGCATTTACAAAGTAGTATCTGATAGCTGGGTTCTTTCAGCGGCCCGCATTTCTTCCGGCGTGGTGCGGCGCGCTCGGAACCTACAGCTGTAATAGTTTCTGTTAGGCGAGAACTGAGCATCATCCTACGTCACCCCCCAGCATCCCGCAACTCTCGACAACCGCCGGACATGGTTTTGACAACCCCAACGCGTCAACGATCCAATGGGT
This sequence comes from Neonectria neomacrospora, assembly GCA_013756995.1. Taxonomy (NCBI): domain Eukaryota; kingdom Fungi; phylum Ascomycota; class Sordariomycetes; order Hypocreales; family Nectriaceae; genus Neonectria; species Neonectria neomacrospora. The sequence continues at coordinate 25,916 of JABSTB010000481.1, read as the reverse complement.
GGAAGCGCCGTACTGCTAAGGCCGGTCTACCGCATCAACAGCTTTTATAATACGTCAATGCCCTACTAACACCTCGAAAGGCCTGTGATTCGTGCCGCCGAAAGAGGACAAAGTGCAGCGGAGCTCGTCCGGCCTGTTCGCAGTGCAACTCCACCAAGACCGCATGTCACTATTCCGATCGCACTGACAGACAGGCTAACCACCGACCTGAGAGGTAGGTGCTTTCTAGCATTTATTGCCTTTAGTTCTTTTGAATCCGAACTAAGATGAGAGTATGGGAAAGCAACGTCAGGCGCCTTCAAGCGCGTGTTCGGGAGCTCGAAGCAGCGCAGAACCTAGAGCCAGGTTCCTCACCTAACCAACGTCAGTCTTCTGCAGATGCAGAACTTCAAAGTACGAGACAGCATCGAGAAGCAACAGTAGCAGCATTATCGCCAGTCAAATACAGTGCAGGTCGAGAGACTGTGGTGGCTGAAAACACGGGCGAGCTAAGATACTTCGGTACGTACAACCAATATGTTAGGATGAGGTATGTGTACGCTGCTAACCAACAGAAAGGTCCATCATCAAGCGTATCGGTTCTATCACCCGATGGATTACATTGGATTGAGTCACGCACCTCTGATGCCTCATTACGCCAGCGTCTTGAGATGCCCCTGAATGGTACTGGGAGCTGGGCTAGCTGGACTCATCCACTGCTTCAATCCCTCTGGCCAACCACCCTTTCAACTCCGCTGCCGCCGTGGGAAGACGCCTTTGCATTTGTGAATGAGTTCTTAGAAAGCTACAACACCGTTCTACCCATCTTCCACCCACCAACACTCATTGGGCTGCTGGGTCAGCAATACGCACGCTCGGCTCCTGCAATCGATGATCCGGTATTGTCTGCCGCTCTGAACGCGATACTTGCGCTGGCCCAACGGAGAAGGGCAGAGCAGAACCCACATAAGCAGGACCTCGCCGATAGTGCTTGGGCATATGCAAAGAACTCGCTCGAGGCCGTCTTGGCAGTCCTCATGCGCAGTGTCAGCCTTCTTTCTGTCCAGGCACTTCTGACATTGGCCTGCTTTTTCAGAGGCACCCCGAATCCCCAGCCGTTCTTCTTCCTCACAGCCGCGGCTCTTCGGTTGTCTCACTCTGCGGGCCTGCACCGTGCGATCGATCATCCCCCTTTGTCTGCCGTTGACCGGGAACAGAGACTTCGGGTTTTCTGGATTGCGCTGGTTTTTGACTCGAGAGCCTCGATCCGAACTGGGCGGCCGTTTGCCCACGACATTAATGACATCGGTATCCCGGTTCCTTCAGAATCCCCAAAAGATAACCTAGGAATGATAGTCAACCGGAACGGCACTGCAGTTCTGAACGTGCTTCTGGTCGAAGCCAAGTTTGCGGTCATCGAGGGGAAGGTCTACAACAGCATATTCGCCGCTTGTTCGTCTGGAAAGTCCATCGAAAAGCTTTCCACCGATGTCTACACCCTTGGAGAGGAACTAGACGACTGGGGCCACAACGCTCTACGCGGGATGGACTGCAGCACAATTGCAAACGAATGGGGCCATCAGCTGCCCGCTGTGATCAACCTTCTCCTTTCATATCACAGCTGCGTTATCACCGTTTATACTGCCACTTGGCAACGGTATTTTAGTTCTATGAGGGGGGCGAGTTCCGCGCAACGGGAGCTTGATCAATGTTCGTCGGTCTTCCCTAACACCGAAAAATGCCTACACGCAGCGCACGAAATCATTAAGCTCCTTGCCTTTGTACCTCAGGAAAACCACTCCTTCATCTGGTACGGAAACCCAAGCCTCTGCGAGAGGGATTTTACTGACATACAAAAAGGGAAATAATTCACTTTCCTATACAGGCACTACTCCTCCTTTTCATTTGCATCCTCCAACAGCCCACCGATCCAGACGTGGACGCTCGTTTGAAGGCAATTAACGATGCCATCATTTTTATTTCCCAGATCGTGACTACCCAAGAAGACTCCTTTCTTCGGCCGGTCCTGGCTGTTTGTCACGAGCTGGCCCGAATCGCACGCCTAGCTATTCAGAAGACCTCGGTGAGAAAGGATAGACTTGAGCCCGACCGTGCAAATGCTTTGCAGACTAGGGGCCAAGGCTTAGCGGTAGCCATTCCTCACACAACCCAAAATCCCATATCGTGTCTCTCGAATCCCACCAGCCGGGTACCGGAGTATAACAACGGCGGCCCATCAATCACAAGCAATGACGCATCCGATGCGCCGGATAGTCGTTTTCCAGATATGCTTCCACAAACTAGAAATGAGTCTGGACTAGCTACTCCCTTGTTTCAAGATGTGGATGTAGGGGCCTTTAGAGTTGACCAGCTCGACGAACTCCCGCTTCCGTTCTCATGGAACTGGCATGACTTGTCGGCAGGTTTACTAGAAGACTTTGAGTTTATGTAAGACAAGTTCAGGGAGTAATGAATTACATCGCCGGATTCTATTACAAAGAGCTTTGCACGAATAATTATGCATCATTAAGCAAAGCTGCATAGCATGCTTGCGGTTCTCCTCTTGTTGAAAGGCAATAGCTTCTATGATGCGCTCCAGGCAATGAAACTTTCTATGATGGGGACGTGTCAGGGGATTGGGACTGCCTGAAGGTGGAATGCGGGCACAACAACGGATACTAAATCCCCAGGCCTTCCAGGTGCTCAAAGTCTTGCAGATATCTAAGGCGAAATGACACCGATGTCACCCGAGGTATCGATGGTTCGCCGGGTCGTCAACGTCAATCGTCGTGAACTCCAGCCCGACCCAAGCATTGTCCTACAAGAGTAAGTAGGGCTCCTCTATTTTCAACACTACCATTGGCGAGGCTAATGAACATGTGCAGGGGCTTGATTTTAAGACTCTTCAACGCTCGAAGTCTTCAGCTTCTTGGAATATTGAAGATAGAAATAATATTAGACAGAGGTTTAGTTAAGGTCAACTTGGGGACTTAGGTTAGTCTCAGAGTCTAGTTTAAGGATTAGGTTACCCTTAGAATATATGAATTGAGTGACTTGAGCTTGTTGTAATTCTTAGTGTACGGGAACTACCACTCTGGCTTTGATCTTCCCTTTGACCCGGAAGGTACCATATACTCCAACTTGGACTTCGCGAGCTGGAAGGGTGGCGCCAAAATTGCAACATCTTCGTCGATCCCCCACTCCTTACCAGTCATCTTCCAGAAATATTGTGGGTGATCGAGAATGTCGGGTCTCGCTTTCAGAATGGCGGCGTGTGACTTAACCAACAAGGTCTGCATCTCGTCATAATGCCTGACTTGGAACCCCTCGTTGCGGGCCAAGAGTGCCTGCGACTGCTCCTCATTGTACTGACCAAGTCGATAGTACCAGATGTTGTATTGAGTCAGACTGACGTCAACGTCGAATGTCTCGTCGCTCTTAGTGCGTTCCAGCAGAGCCTGTATTATCGCCGCAGCGCCCACGAGGCCGGTTTGGTAGTCAGAGTTCGCTGGAGTCATTAGCTGGGAGCCAAATTTCGTTTCTGTCAGAGTACTCACGCAACAACGGAACGACTGGCTCATCGAGGCCCATAAACTTCCCCTGAAGCCATGAAATTCCGACCAAGCAGTCACTGATCTGCTGCCATCCGGATCGGTACGCCAGTGGACCCTTGAAGCCATAACAGTTTTCTCGGACGTATATCAAGTTTTCCTTGATCTTTCTGAGGGCCACTGAGCCAAAGCCAAGCCGCTCCAACACCCCAGGGCGGTAACCGTCGACCAGGACATCAGCACCCTCAACGAGCTTGGAGAACGCCTTCTTTCCCTCTTCAGTCTTCATGTCAATGTTGGCGTCTTTCTTGCCCGTGTTGAGGTCCAGCCAGGTAATTGAGATGTCCGGCAGGTGCTCGCTCGTGACCTTGATAACCTCGGCACCCAGGACTGCCAATATCTTGGAGATGACGGGTGCAGCGATGACACGAGAGAAGTCAATTACGCGGATGCCAGCAAGGGGTTTATATCCGGACGAGGCGTTTTGCGGCCATGAGCTCTGGGGAGCCGGCACACTTGTTCGATTCCACAAGGGCTCGGCACCCATGATTTCCCCTTGCTCCGATGCGAAGAACTCATCAGGCGTGAGACAGGTGACGCCAGCTTGCCTTAACTCTTCGTTGGCTTTCTTCTCCAAGACTTCAGAATCGTGCTGTGCAACCTTCTCAGCGTAGATCTTGATGGCCTCCTCTCTTGTGACGTCCTGCTCCTCCACGCCGACCATTCCCATCGTCACCCTTGCGTCTAGGGAGCCATGAAGGTGATACCAGCGGCCATCTTTGGTCTTGTAAACGTTCGTCGCTTCCTGGTGTATGGGTTTGTTCAGGTCGTAGAGGTCGCCCTTGTTGAATTCGGCCTGTAAGTGAGGGTGCTGCATGTAGGATTTGCCGTTGACAGTGGGTAGAAGGATAGATTCGAGGAAGAGTGTTGCAAGGTCTCTGCATTTTGTTAGCAAACTACACATCTCTCCATTGATTTTGGTATTGTATGAATGTCCAAGGCAGTTGAAGACTCACGTGTTGACCTCGGCATCCTGAAAGTCGATGCCATATCGATCCGCTGCCACGGCGCTAGCAGCGGCTGCCACGAGTCCCGACAGAGCAGACACGGACTCGGTGATCTTGCATGGCGTTGGAATAAAAGGTTTCGAGTCTTTGCCCACAAACTTGATCTTCTTTGCTGCTTCGGAAAACGAGGGCGGGAGGGCTAGTTGTTTGTCATTGAGTAGTCGCTCATGAAGGAAGCGCTCGCTCTCCTGTTGCACAGAGTAGCTTTCCATGTTCGAAGTGTTGTTCTAGATAGTCTTGATGTTTATGTGGTATTCAAATTGACTTATAGCCGAATAACAGAGTCCGATGCTGCGCTACGCATCTCTTATATGTCCACAACCCGAAACCGTCACCAGGGGCATGCTCCGTACAGCGGCGAGGCCTGGTTTCTGACTGACCACATATCCTACCAATAAAGCAAAGAACCTCAGGGGCATAATCGGTCCGCCATAGCCGGAGAAGCCGGAGTTTCTGGTGAACCCACAATGCGGTCAAGATCCACGCGGCAACTGGAGTCCATGCTGTAGTCGGCCGGAGTTTTGCTGTGGATCTGTTCAGAACTCCGGTCATGGGTGACTAACTGGGTGGGCCGGATCGTCGCCACCGGAGTTTTGGTCTCGAGGTTCCCCAATACTCCACCATACCTACGGAACACAGCTGATACTCCGGTAGAGCGACGAGATGCCCGTTTTTGAGAAGAGAAGCGATATACGCCTCTGGTTAGTAAACTTAAAATGACGTTAATGAGGAGGATCGGGTTGTATATATAAATTCATTTGCCCAGTCGAGAGATATTCTGTTTTGACAGAATCCAAATCGCATCACTCACATCAACAATATCTTCTCTCATATAACAATACCAAGAATATTTTCCCAACCCACACCAACGAATTACTAAATACTCTTAATCATGACAATCTGGCGTGAAGGAGAGTTCGGCGAGCGTCCGGTGCGCATTGCCAACTGCTCGGGTTACTGTGGTACGCCTCCAGTATAGCAAGCAGTTTCATCACGTTAACGAGAGTAATTCAATACCAGGAGATCCACCAGCTGAAATGTACAAACAAGCCAGTCTTAGTGATGTTGACTTTATTACGGGGGATTACTTGGCAGGTGAGGCTTTGACGGAGAATAAAAAGGCTGCCGTGAGAACAGGATGCTGATGAAATACAGAGGTCAATATTGCCAAGAACGCAGAGGCCTTCGCCCTAGGTCATCACCCCGGTTACGAGGCCACTGCTTGGCAGGGCCTTGAGATGAGCATCGACCTGATCAATGCGAAACGCATCAAAGTAGCTCTCAACGGCGGCGCTTTGAATCCGAAAGGTCTTGCTCAGAAGGTCTCTGCACTCGTCAAAGAAAAAGGCTATGACTTGGCAGTCGCTTACGTCTCCGGCGATGACCTTCTTCCCGAGGTTCTTGAGCTCATTCAAACTGCTCGCTCCACCTCTCTGCCTCATCTAGATTCCACTAACAGCAATGTTCAACCCGTGGAAGAAGCCATCGCCTTCCTCAAACAAGCTCAAACCTCCCAATCGCCGGAAATCGTGTCTGCCAATGCCTACCTAGGCGCTCGCGGCATCGTCAACGCTTTCCAGCACGGCGCCGACATCGTCATCACGGGGCGCGTATCCGACGCCTCGCCCGTCATCGCGGCGGCGTGGTACTGGTGGTCGTGGACCGCGACGGACTACGACCGGCTCGCTGGCGCGCTGATCGCCGGCCACCTGATTGAATGCTCGGCGTACGTGACGGGCGGGAACTTTGCGGGCTTCACAGACACAAAGTATGGTGGGTGGGAGAGATTCGTAGACCCGGGGTTTCCCATTGCTGAGGTTAGTTCCGATGGAACCTGTGTGGTGACGAAGCATGATGGGACTGGGGGAGTGGTGAACGAGGATACAGTGAGGTGTCAGCTGCTTTATGAGTTGCAGGGCAACGTGTACTTGCACAGCGACTCCAAGGCCGTGTTGGATGAGGTGAAGGTTGAGGAGGTTGGGAAGGACAGGTATGGCTTCTCTTGGCGATATTTCTTCAGTCGAGTCAATCTACTAACGAAATCCAATCAGAGTCCGTGTAAGCGGCATCAAAGGGTTTCCACCTCCACCGACCACCAAGTTGGCCATATTCTACAAGGGTGGCTACGAGTGCCAGCTACTACTCAATGCTGCCGGCTATGGATGGAAGGAGAAGTGCGATCTCTTCGAGGCACAGGTCAAGCTTCAAGTAGGAGAAGAGTCCCTCAAGAAGCTTGATATTCTTGAGTTCCAGAGGTGAGAACAAAGCTCAAAAACGAGAAGCAGCAAGTTAAGTGGCTAATTAATGGCGGACTACAGGGTGGGCGTCCCGGCGGAGAATCCTTGGGATCAAGAAAGCAGCACCATGTACATCCGGGTCGTCTGCCAAGCCAAAGATCCCAAAGCTCTTCAAGAAATACCCAGAGCTGTCACAAACATATCTCTCAAGCACTTTCACGGTAAGATATCAACTGAAAACAAGCCTGGATTGGTTGCTGAGTTTTGCAGGCTTCCACTCCTCTCTAGATATGCGCACAGCTGTTCCCAAGCCATATCTTGCCTACTATCCGGCGCTCTGGTCTCAGCAGGAGCTTCAAGAGACGGTGCATTTCACAGCGGGCTCAGGTGAAGTCATCTCGTCGCACCCCGCCGGCCGTCCTCCCGCCTACGAGCCATTGTCCGATCGAAGCAACTACGACACATCGTCCCCGGTCACCTTTTCCGGCCCGACAAAGAATATTAGGCTTGGCGACATTGCGCTCGCACGATCCGGTGACAAGGGCTCGAATCTCAACGTCGGGGTATTCGTACGCACGGCGCGGCAGTGGGACTGGCTACGGACTTTCCTGTCGCGAGAGCGCATGTGGCAGCTGCTTGGAGGCGACGCTGATAAGAGCTACAGTCTCGAGCGCGTGGAGTTTCCTCATCTTTTTGCAGTGCATTTTGTTGTATACGGAATCCTTGGGAGAGGCGTGAGTAGCTCCACGAGGCTCGATGCGTTTGGAAAGGGGTTCGCAGACTATTTGAGGGACAAGGTTGTGGAGGTGCCAATGACGGTTCTGGAAGAGCTGGAAGAGTGAATGCGACGCAAAGTTTGAGCATGTTGTTTCGAACATCGAATGAATTTGACTTTGTGCACCTAGGATCTAGCTTGAGTCATTAAGATTTAGATTTAAATGTGGCAATGATTTTCTTCCTTGTATGCCTCAATGCTCTCATCCTCTTCACAGGCCGATCACTGTGAAGCAAAATGAATTTTGCATACCCTGGACCTCCACACAAGAACACAATTGCGTCACCCACGTATATCAAGAATCGGTTGGCTTCCATAGCTCAGTTGGTTAGAGCTTCGTACTAATACTTCAACTTGCAAGTGTTGGTAATGCGAAGGTCGCAGGTTCAAGCCCTGCTGGGAGCATTTGATTGTTCACATCGCCCACCGATTATCCTTTTTTGCTTCACAGCGATTCTCTAATTTTTTGGTCCATTCGAACAGGCAAAGAAATACATGCTGCTCGCTCGACTTCAATTATCGAATGTTTGGGTAGATACACGTGACATCGGAGGCGTCAGACAACCAATTCGCCGAGCCTCGGCTCCGTATGGACCCCCTCACTCCACTGTTTCCGGCCCGGGAGTCTCACTTATAGCTGGCCTCTCACTCCGTCGACGCTCTGGATCAGCGAAGAAGCACATCGAGGATGTTGAGCACGTCACGTCGTGCATCCTGTTCGTTGCTTCACCATCCCGGCTGATTCCTATCCCCCTTCTCATCCTCATCCTCACATTCGCCAACTCGCTGCTCGACGGATCGAGACTGAAACAATGCCCGACAAGGCCCAGGAGCGCATCGACGCCATCGGGAAGCAACTCCTCCCGCCCATCGCCAAGGTTGCCCCCGGGTCCAGCACTCCACGGGTCAACAATAAGGTCATCATCATCACCGGTAGGTACACCAAAAACGGCTACAAACCGCTTGTTCTTGTTCTGACCTCGTCGAATAAGGCGCCAACTCACCGCTAGGCATCGGCCGTGCTACGGCCCACCAATTTGCGGAGAGCGGTGCCCGAGCGCTCTATCTATGTGATTATGATGGCTCGCATCTCGATGCCCACAAGGAGGAACTAGCTGCAGCATTCCCAAACGTCGAGGTTCACACCCGCCGCTTTGACGCCGCCGACGAGCCCAGTGTCAAGGCCGCCGTGGACGATGCCCTTGCTCGCTATGGCCGGCTGGACGTCTTCTTCGCCAACGCCGGTGTGGTTGGAAAGTCGGTGCTGTTTTCAGAGTTCAGCAATGACGAATTCATGTCTATTCTTAAGACTAATACACTGAGGTGGGTACATAGTAGTTTCTCCTTTTTTCCCTAGGGTGGCCCCCCCCTCCATTCGATCTTCAACCTAGGTTGATAAAACTCCACAACTGAGCGTCAGCTAAACAACGGCATGCAGTGTCTTCCTTGCGGCTAAGTTCGCAGCGCCGGCCATGATGAAAACCTCTGCCGAGAAGCCTCAGCCCAACGGCAGCATCATTGGCACGGCGTCCGTGGCCGGGCTCCGCTCCAACGCAGGCTCGACCCCTTACTCGGCATCCAAGGCCGCCGTGGTTTCGCTGGCGCAGACTATATCCTACCAGCTCGCGGGCACCGGCGTGCGCATCAACGCCATCTGTCCTGGCCTCATCGAGACGGGAATGACGGCCCCCATGTACCAGGCCGCTCGCGCTCGCGGGTCGGAGAAGAGGATCGGGCAGTTGAATCCCCTTAAGCGCGGCGGCCACGCAGACGAGATTGCACGGGTTGCGCTGTTCCTAGGGAGCGACGAGAGCAGCTATGTGAACGGGCAGGCTTGGGCCGTGGACGGGGGTTTAAGCGCTGGCCATCCTTTTGTGCCGGGGAAGCTGGGCTAGATGTTCATCCAGAGACCAGGTCTTGGTAGATTAGCGCACCAACTGCTGCGACCCAGGAGATGAGAGTGCAGGCTGTTGTCGTGCATGCAGGTTCTTCTCCGTGCATGCAGGCTCTCCTCCGTGCCTGGTAGTAGATGGCGGCGAATACTACTACGTAGTCACATCATTGAATTACGTCTTTCCGCGAGTCGATGTGCAAAGACGACGAGATCCTCCTGTGAGCGGCTGGCTGGGATTGACAAGTTCGAAACACCAGCGCTAATCGATCTTCCATGTCAACCAAAGAATTTTCCGTCGTCTAGGGCGCAATCTAGAGCATTCTACCCAGTCGATCCTTGGAATTTCCGAAACGGGCTGCGACTGAAACCGAGCTCATCATGGCCGAGGGTGACGGTTGTAGCACCAGACGGAAACATCTGACGACGAGCCCACGATAAACAATGGATGTAACCCGGCGCCGCGTCATCACCTCCCACATACCGACCGGGGACCCTCCCAAAAACCTCCAAGCGCCCCTAACCCTTCCCGACGCCACCACCACTCGCCCCCATCAACCCGAAACTTGAAGCTGTCGACTTGGGGACTCTCCGTGCGCTGGGAGATGTTCCGCCAAGTAGATGTCAGTGGACCCTGGCACTGATCGCCAGGGGAGAGCTCCCGGGACTCCAAGGACTCCAATGGCTTCAATAACTCCAGGGACTGGGGGCGGCGGACGAAGTACTGTAGCAGTCTAGCACGATGCAGCAAGTCAAACTGCGAATCCCGCCCTGGCGTCGTCTTGTCAGAGAGTCGCAGTGAAACCACCTTGCCAGGCTATCCAGACCGGGATGCGGAGGCCAACGCGTAACCCTCATGGCGGCTCTCAGCCAGGGAACAACCAGGAACAAACCAGGAATCGGCTAGATACTACCAGGAGCTTGGAAGAAACGGCAGAAACGGCACTATCCGCTATGCCAGCCAAGGCGATGTCCACGACCTTGAAAATGGTATATATGAGCCTCTTCCGGTGGCTCTAAACACAATCTCAGCATCGTCTTCATCGCCATCTTTTCACTCTCGCTTCTTTCTTTCACTTTCAACTTCCGGTCTTTTCAGTTGCAGGGCATCTGATCCGTCTTTTGTACAACTTCATATTCCAAGTCACCTCCAAGTTTCAACATTTCAACATTCCTTCATTCGCAATGGCTGTCCTGTCTCTCCTGACCATGGCTTTGGCCATCTCCGCCCGCGCTGCTGCCCAGGGCTTCGGCGGCGAGTCCTCTGAGACTCCCGGCTTCGGTGGCGGCAACGCTGACCACACTCCCGGCTCCGGCCACGGCATCCCTACTCCTATCGGTACTCCCGGTGTTGGTGCTTTCGGTACTCCTGGTGCTGGTTTCGGTACTCCGGGTGCTGGTTTCGGTGGCGGTCTCCCCACTGGTCTCCCCACTGGTCTTCCTACTGGTCTTCCCACTGGCACTCCCATCGGTCTCCCGACTGGCCTGCCTACTGGCGGCTTCGGTGGCTTCGGCAAGAGGGACGACAGCGACGACGAGCTCGCTGTCCACACCCCCGGCAGCGGCTCTGGTGACTTCACCTCCGGCTTCGGTGGTGCCGACCAGACCCCCGGCGGCGACTTCGGTGGTGCCAGCCACACTCCTGGAGCTGGCTTTGGCGGCCACGGCCACGGACACCACACTCCCGGCACCGGCTTCCCCAGCGGCTCCTTCACCAAGACCGGCATCCCCTTCGGTACCCCCACCGATGCCGCTTTCGCCGCGGCCGCGGTCACCGAGACTCCTGGTGCTGGTGAGGGCGAAGGCCACCACGGCGGTTTCCCCGGCGCCTCTGGCACTCCCGGCGGTTTCCCTGGCGCCTCTGGCACCCCCGGTGGTTTCCCCGGTGGCCCCTCTGGTACCCCCGGCGCTGGCTTCGGCGGCAGCGAGACCCGTACCCCCGGTGCCGGTTTCGGTGGCAGCCACACCCGCCTCTCTGGCCTCAGCTCTTTCATCACCAAGACCTACGCCCGTGCCACCGCTACCGGCGAGGCTCGCAAGTAGACGACTCTTGCCCGTCGCAATGATTCGAGCCACATTGATGTTGGCCTGAAGATATGAGGAGGATAGGTTGATACGTATATAATCTGGTCGAGAAGCTGGCCTTTGGATCCTTCATTTTGTATCTACTTCCATGGCGGTGCCCGTCGCTGTCAATTGAAAAATCTTGGCGATCATAGACTCTTTCCAAACTCGGTGATCGGCGCGTTTCGTTTCGCTGAGAAAATCGTACTTGTCCTGAAACATCGTGTCCGCTCGTTTGATCTGCATCTTGGGGATCGCCTCTTCATCCACCATGTCGACATCATCAAGCTGACTACGCTGAGTCAACTTGGCCACATCCGTAATGCCTAAATACCAGTCTCCGGCAAGCCAACCGCGGTCGTTAACCTGGGCAACCGCATCGTCGAACTCTTTGGTCTTGGGCTTGATCCAGCCATTCCACGCTTCGTCGTCTTCTAGACCCCTGACGGTAACTTCTTTGCGTGCCCGAGCGAGCAAGGCAAGAATTTCCTTTCGTTGGGGAACGTAGCCATCGCGATCGATAGCTTCCCCAGATGCAAGGGCGCGAATCCGCATGGTAACGAAGAAATAGATGGCCGCGAATAAGACCGTAACATTCTGAAGCACCCATTCATCTTCCGTCTTCCGCCCGCCAGGGGTGACTATAGCTTCCATGCCAGCGAGGATGGTTGGGGCAAGCTTCTTGTGGTTAGTTTCCTCGCAGATGAAGCGAGTGGCGGGATGGATCCAGGGGTGAAGCCCATTTTCAGGCACCGAATTGGCTGTTTTGCTGGCAGATTTCGTCGGGGTCCCGGCGCCAGTCTTCGATGGGGTCCGCCATTGCGCAAGACTCCTCTCCTTGGTCGGTGTGGCGCGAGATGGTACTCGAGTCGTAGAGCCAGGCGAGCTACCAAGCTCCCGCAGTCTTGCGCTCGGGGTTCGAACCCGACCAGAGGGAGTTCGAGGAGTGGCCGCAGAGTTGGGGAGAATGTTGTCAAGGTGGGCGTACAGCCGCTTGTAGATGCGGGGAGGAATTGGCGGCCGTGGCTCGATCGGTGGCAGATCGAGGGTTATCTTAAGTCTGCGAGAGTTAGCCTTGCGAACAAAGACTTTGTTGCTTATACGGAAGATATACCTGTCACAGGCAATGTTGGCGCAAGCATAGAGTCTTGCAATCTCTTCCTCGGCTTTCAAAGTGCTTGCACGATGCCGGGACTGTGCGAGGAGAGAGGCCGCAAGCTCCAGGAGACTTGGTGGAAGATCCGAAGCATAGGTTGGGATCAAGGAGAGCAGAGCCTGATCAATTTGACGACTCATTTTGGCCGCTGTTGTCAAGAGGCCTTTTGCCAGTAGATGGCGGTGACGATGGCGATGGATTGCGGTCTAGGGTTAAAGTTGGCTACGAATACGCGCCTTGGTTGACGCGCCGCTCGGGACGACTTCTACGCCAAGTCACGGGTTACCCCAGCACTTCAAGCCGCCAACGACCTACCTAATTTGGAAGTACCCCAGCGAGACATGGGGAACTAAGTACGAATGGCGACCCTACGAGAGCGGCCTCGACAAAGAGAATTCGTCTCGGCAACGAGTTGACTTCTCCTAAATCTCGGCAGGCGTTGCCATTTTCATTCCAGATGCTCGCTCACTGGTTGCTATAGCTGGTGAGTTGCCTGGTTGATATGGAGACGGGCATTCCAATGACCTGCACCCCAGCGCCCGTCCCGCCAAAGAGGCTCTGAGCTTCAGTAGCTTAGCTCCCCACTAACCGGCCCTGGCACGCAATGGAAGGTTATCGCCCCCTACCTCCACAGTAGCAATTACGATAGCGGCCACGAAGATCGAGTCGATGTCGAATCATCCCAATCTTCTAGCCATCCTCCAGTCGACGATCTTGGGTCACTTCTCTTCGCCAGCCCTTTCATCCGCATTTATCCCCTGGTCTCGACATCAATTCCACTCTTCAAAGGGCCCCGGCGACTCCTCCTCCCCCTGCTCGTAACACACGGCTACCCACGATGCGCGCAACTGTCCTTCTCAGCGCCGCCTTCGCCGGCCTGGCCGCAGCCCATGGCGGCGGCGGCGTTCCTCCTCAGAAGCCCATCGTCCCCGATAACGCCGACTGGATGACGAAGCACATGGCCGGTATGTCTCGTGCCGTTCCCTTGCTTACGTCGACATCTCTAACATGACACGCGCAGAGGAGCACCACATCGGGAACTGGGACGCCGGCGCCTTCTTCGCCCTGCACGACTACGACAGCAACGGCCGCTGGGAAGGCTCGGAGATGCAGCGCACGTACGGCCTTATGGACGTATCCAACAAGGACATGCCTGAGAAGCGAAGGGACGAGGTCCTCAACATCCTACTGGGCCTCCTCGATACGGATGGCGACCTTTCCGTCAGCCGCGAGGAGTGGACCAACTTCATCGCCCAGGGCAAGACGCTGCCCGACCTGGGCACCGGCCCCGGCCACCACGGCGACGACGAGTACGAGTATGAGATCCACCACTGGGAGAAGTACCACGACGAGAACACCAAGCTGGAGGATCTGACGCACCCCGAGGACATCGAGCACTTCAAGAAGCACGAGGAGATGGAGGACGAGGAAGATCGCATCGACGCCTTGAACAAGATTCCCATCATCGAGGCCAACATCCCCCAAAAGTTCCGCCGGTCATCTTAGGCTGGCCCATGGAATCCCTTTCCTCCCGTGGTAGGATAGAGGCGCGCGGGCAGGGCGCATGATATCATGACGGATGATTTGTACTTTTGGTAATATTGCTATGCACAGCTAGAACTTGTAACATGAACGTCAAAGACGCAATGCCAGACGCCTGGCGCAAACGTCTTGACCAGCTCGACATGCTCAACCTTGACAGTTCGCTCTTGCTTGTTATCCATCCAGCCCTCAAACCGGTGTTGGATCTCCTGCCGCCTGGTCTCCGTGTCGTTGACGCCCACGTTCTCGTGGAGGTGCAGCCACGTCTCAGTTGACGGAGCGGACATTTCCCACGTATGCCTCCAGGTTGGTTCGCTCGTGGGCAGGAAGCCACAGTTGACGTGCCGAATCTCTTGAACCATGTCCTGCGCTTGCAGTGACTGTATCCTTCCCAGCGCTTCCTCATTGCTCTCGAGAAACACGATGATCTGGTCTCCTCCAGCGAGAATTTCTTCGATAGGTAGTTGCAAGTCTTGGCCCTGAACGACTCTCACGCTCCACCGGTTGGCTCTCGCGCCTCGTCTCAAGCCCTCGACGCTCCAAGGATTGATCTCCCAGCAGAGGACCCTCAGGCCCAGACGGGCGTAAGAAAAAACAAAGTAGCCGATGCCCGCGTAGAGGTCGACGGCGTAGGACTTCTCAGTCAGCTCTGAACCCGGCATCGATCGCGGAATCTCCATATCCAGCAATCTCGCCTTCTCCTTGATATTGCCGCGACTAAACATTGTCCACCTCGGCGCCCAGGTCTGGATTATCCCGTTCTGCTTCGTTGACACCCAAAGCGCCTCATCGAAATCTGACTCTGACACTGCTTCCGTTACGGCATCAGCAGGACCAAAGTCGCCGTAGAGGATGCGCAGCCCACTAGGGCTCCTAAGGACGTTCTCGTCCTCCACACCATTCTTGTGCAGAGGGATGCCTTGGTTCACTGCCAAGTGTGTCAAGTCGCTCTTGGCTTGAGTCGAGAGTTCCTTCAATATTAAGGACCATAGCTGTGTGGAGGAATCTTCGCTGACGGTTTGCAGCGTTCTTATCCAGGGTTCAGTGGTGAAACTGCCAGATGGAAGCAACGCCATCGGTTCGTAGATTGTGAAGCGTTTGGGGGCGCTAGTTAGGAGGCCATCTGGGCCTTCGTCTCCATCTAGTTGTGGTAAAAAGGCGATCCAGGCCTGGATGGCGGTTTGGATTGGGTTGGCTTTCGACTTCCTTGGTTTAGACATATTTGTGAGAGGGGAGAAAACGGGCAGAACTTGGAAACCAAAACCAACCACCGCTCAGAATATAAAATCCCTGAGACCGGAGCGGAGCTGTCATTATATGCCGGAATACATGGTCGGAGGTGAAGATGATAGAGGCAAGCCATTTCGACGTCCACGTGACTTTCAAAGTTGAATATTTGCCCCATTTGGTGCTCAAAGTCATTTGTCAATGATTCTACCCAACCAGATTTCCCACTGAAGTTCACCTAGAGTCCATGGGTATCTTAACCCTATGCTATTCTACATGCAACACCGAACCATTCCGTCGTTTACGTGTATTTCATCCTTCATCACAAGAAGTAGTCGCCGGGTCCCCTCCTGTTCGCGGGCACATGTCTCTGGTCGTCGGGCACCGCCGAAAAGATGCTAAACTTAGGGTTCAAGTCCTTGTCTACAGCCATAATGGATGCGACATTGCCGCAACGATAGCAATAGTTGGGAGCGGACCAGACTGTAACAACCGAGTTCTCCGGGAAGTGATACTACTCGTGGTCAGCACAAAGTCAGCAACGAGGATACAGGGGAGCTGCCATACCTTATACCCTTCGTTGACAAGCTGATGCGCTCGCGCAATCAGCTTCAACCCGTTCACATGATTAAATTCTGTCGCCACCTTGTCGCCAAATAGCCAACCGGCGCCGCGGGGACTTATCGCCCACGTTTCAACATCCTCTGGATCTGACCACACCAGATCGCAAAAGGCACCCTCGTGAGGAATCTCTTGGGCCCGCGCAACCACACGGATCTGGTCGATAGTCCTGATTTCAGGGCTCAAACCTCCGTGAACACAGAGAATCTCTCCATCAATGATGGCAGCGAGAACAAGGAAGTCAAACACATGGCAGCAGGCCTTCCAGACCGACGCATTACCGTACTTCTGCTGGCACTCCTCGTAAAACCCGTAAACCTGGGTGATCTGTCGCGACTCGTGGTTTCCCCGGACAAGGACAATTCGGTCGGGGTATCTGTACGATTGGTAAGCAACGAGACCACGTCGAGTGATCGGGAAGAGCTGACTTCGCCTT
This sequence comes from Neonectria neomacrospora, assembly GCA_013756995.1. Classification (NCBI taxonomy): domain Eukaryota; kingdom Fungi; phylum Ascomycota; class Sordariomycetes; order Hypocreales; family Nectriaceae; genus Neonectria; species Neonectria neomacrospora. Next base: position 9,370 of record JABSTB010000481.1, on the reverse strand, counting down.
GAGGCACATGAGTAATGTGAACGTCTCCAAGCTGAAGTATCCTCGGTCGACAAAGTCTCCCAGGAAAATGTAGCGAGTATCCGCACTTTGGCTCTGGGTTGCGGTTACACTAACGCCAGACTCTAAGCGGTCAGCCATCGTTGCATCGGGATCCTCCTCTCCCTCGTCAACGTCGGGTTCCTCTGCGCCTTCGGCTCCGCTGCTGCTAGGGCCATCACCACTAGACTTTATCTTCTTCCTCAGCTTGGGGTTTGTGATCTCGGTGGGCGGTTCGATATCGTCGGATGTGATGACGGTCGTCGCGGTCTTCGGCGCTTGGGCGTTCGTTTCGCCTGGCATGCCGCCAGACACGCGGAAGAGCTCGAGAAGGTCGTAGAACTGTCCGTGAATGTCGCCGCATACGGTGACGGGGGTGCAGACCGGCTGTATGTTTGATTCTGGGAGTCGGATCAGCAAGAGCTACCAAGCAAGCTCCGGAGCGACATGGCTCACCTTCCATCAGGATCTCCTTGACCTTCTCGCACAGCTCCTTCATGGCCCTCTCGGGCAAATAGTGGCACTGCTTGGCCTCCTCGAGCCATTCATCGAGCCCGGCATTGGGCCCCAGGTTGGCGGGGCCCGGTCGAGGTACGTTTGCGGCCATGTTATGGCATACCCCGTCGCAGAGTGAGGCGAGAGGAGCTGGCGGCGGGGGATATATGGATATATATCAACCCGGCGATGCGAGGCGATGCAGTGGTACCTAGGCCCTTTGGCTGGCCCTTGGGGGGGCAAGGCGGCTGAGCGAATGGGGGGTGGGTCTTAGTCTCTTAGATAATGGAGGGGTGCGATCGTGAGACGTCGGGAATTCCTCGGCACCGACGACGGACTTTGCGGTCTATGGTATCGCTTTGATGCTGCTTTGAAGGGTTTCTAGACGCGAACGGTCTCTTGGAGCTTTGGAGAATATCGGAGAGATTTGACCTCTCTATTGGGACCTCTGAGCTCATCAGCAGAGGCGGCTCCTTCCTCCGTGGGGTTGGACGGGCACGTGATAGCGACCCCCTAGGTATCTGGCAACTGGCTAATCGCATATTCACCCAACCTGCCCCACCGGCGCTTGGCGGGGCATCTCACACTCACAAGCACAAGGCCGCGACTCATCAAGCCTTACAAGGTCCCTGAGCATTTCGGTTCCTTTTACAAGATCAACACCACCGTCGGGCACTGTTGCGGCATGCAAAATGTCACCACAGGCTCCGAAAGTCCTGTCTCGCCGGGCTAACGGGGTTCTCCCTGCCCCGGCAAGTCAAGCCAACGAGTCTGGCAAGGTGAGCACACTCCTGCACAGGGGCAACACACGGGTTACTTTGATATCTGACCCAGACCAGGGCAAGGGCTCACATGAGAATCACGCACCCAGCAAACCAGGGCGAGGAAGAGGATCGGGTGGAAAGTCTGGTGATGCGACCAAGGTGCGAAAAGAATTGCCATCTGCGACTGAGGATTGTCCAATCGACTAACGAGGCCTAAGAATGCGACTGAGGGCGATACCCCAAAGCCGGCCAAGACTAAGCCTCACAATGAAGGCGAGAAGCTCGTTATCCGGCGTCTCCCTCCCGGAATGACCCAGACGGAGTTCGCGTCTATTCTAGGGAGTGAATGGGACGTTGGCAAGGGGAGAGTCGATTGGTTCTCATATGCGCCTGGGAAGGTCTCCAACGAGTACGCCGCACATTCTCTTGCAGAATATCTTTAATTCGCTAACGTGGACTACCAAGTCCATCAAAGCCGTCACGACCTGGCCGCGCCTATGTCCATGTTATGAGGAAGGATGACATCATGGCTCTAAGCGACTCTGTCCGAACTTCGACCTGGGAGGATGCCAAGGCTACCTTCAACAACCCGTCCCTAATCGGACCACCCGCTGTTGAGTTTGCCATCTACAAGAAGGTCCCGAGTACCAAGAAACGATCCGATGCGCGCCAGGGAACCATCGACCAGGATCCCGAATTCATGGCCTTCCTGGAGGATCTTGCCAACCCGGCGCCACCCAGGGAGAACATCGATGCGGACGACGCGGATGATATCGCCAAAGCGGAGGCCAAGGTTACGACTACCCCGTTGATCGAATATCTCAAAGAAAAGAAGGCCAACAAGGCCAAGGATTCTGCGGCTTCGAAGAACTCTAAGGGCGAATCCAGGGGCGGAAAGGGCAAGGGGGCTTCCAAGGACGAAGAGTCAAGCAAGAAGAAGGGCAAAGAGTCCAAGACAGAAAAGGCTCTGAAGGAGACCGTCAAGATTCTCACCAAGAAGGCTGCCACTGAGCAGGCTGGGACAGCTACTAAGACTGCAGCCACTCGGGCCAGGGACTCAAATGCCCAGGAGGTGCCCAAAAGCCGTCGCGCAGGTATCGCTGCGGCTGCGAGGATCCTCCAACGGGACCTTGGCCTCAGTCCAGGCAGCGCACATAGGAAGGCACGCCAGGATGCTGCCAAAGGAGAGCCAGATGCCAAACCGTCACCCAACAAGGAGTCTCCCACTCCAGCAACTACAGATCGGCCAGTTTCACCTGCCAAGTCGGTCGATGCGCCGGCGCCGGCTCCGGCTCCGGCGCCGGGCCCGGCTCCTAAGAACCGGTCTGCCAGTGCTTCTGTGGCGAAGTCGCAACCATCGAGTCGCAGGACCCGAGGAGGCAAGAATTCTGAGAAGAGCAACAAGGCTACAGAGGGCGGAGCAGCACCAACACCAGGCACTACCAACCCACCTGTGATCCTCCTCAAGAAGAAAGGCACCGACGCCGAGTCTTCTCGACCGTCGACACCAAATGCTGCGCCGCAAGCAACAAGTCAGGCGTCTAGCTCAAAGGGTGCATCAACGGCCGGTGGCCCCAAAGGCGGTTCAACTAAGTCTGGATCATCCCAGAAGAAGCCTACAACTGTCACCCCCGATGCGGTCCGTGGATTTGTCAAGCATGCCAACCCCTCGCAAGGTGTCACTGAAGCCCTTCTTAAGCAAACTCTCGAGGTATTTGGAACCATCACGTTTGTGGAGATTGACAAGCGCAAGGGCTTCGCCTACGTGGACTTTTCCGAGCACGAGGGTCTGGTAAAGGCGGTGACGGCCAGCCCCATAACTGTCGCCCAGGGCACTGTGCAGGTCCTGGAACGTAAAGATAAGAAGCCGGCAAGTGCCCCTCCAGCGTCGGGAGCGTCCGGATCAAGCGCGCCAGAGAAGACGTCCGGACGGGGCAGACGCGGACGCGGGGGAGGCGGCAAGGGCAATGCTGCGAGTAGCTCCCAGACCGGCACACTCGCTGCGAGCAACGGTGGCTGAAGGTGGAAGGGAACATTGTGAGATTTTCTTTTGAACATCTCAGAGCATCATCGCAGCAAGTAGACGAGCAGTGTCTACGGGATTGCGCCGTTGGGCATTGACCCTCCCCGAGCCGAATGCGATGTCGCCATGGCTTCCGCCCAACATGAAGGATCGCATACGACGCAAGGCAGTCGACGAGTCTGTCAATCGTCGTGTGGCGAGGATTCAGCGGCGGTCAGCCAGTCACTGGCGGGTGGCGACGCATGAAAAGGAGGTCAGACCAAGCATCACAGTTGGCGGGATCACATAGCGCTAGCGTGGGTCTTCAAGAGGCTGACTCTGGACCTGCATCAGGTTCGTGACGTCGAATCATCCACCTCGCATTTAGGAGAGGGTTGCGTGAGGACTAGAATGAAAGTATCGATTCGGGAATGAAGAGACCCAGGTACATTACACTCGCTCGCCTTCCTCGCATCCAAACCGTGCAGTTCCCACGCCCAACACCACCGCCATGTCCTCCCTAGATTCCTAACTGAAGTACGCACCACATCGGCTACAGTTACCACTGTTGTAACTCATGATATTACCACAGTTCGAACACTCGTACTTCGAATTCGACCCTCCCAAGCAAGCGCAGGCGCATAAAACCACCCAACACATAGCAACGAGCGAGATGATGCCGAAGATGATAAACCCAACGAAGAAACCCGCGATAGCGATGAACTTAACCACCACGCCCGCCCAGAGAGTGTACATGCCCGGCCCCATGTACCGCCCTGGGTCCTCGAGTCCCACGTCGGGGCCCCCCTCCAGGGTCACAGCGTACCGGATGAGCGAGCGCGGCCCGTTGTTCATGGCGTACGCGGCCAGCATAGCGGCGGCAAGGAGCAGCGCGCCGTCGAAGAAAGTGCCGAGGTAGAGTGACCACAGCGGGAGCTTGCGCGAGGAGAAGGTGACCACGGCGGCGACGACGATGGTGGCCGCAGTGAGCAGCGCGAGGATGGCGAGGGCAGCGGATGCCTTGGCGAAGGGCACGAAGCGCTTGCGGTCGTGGTACAACTGGCTGTTCTTGCTCTCCGAGGAGCCGTCGATGCCGTCGGAGCGGATGGCGGAGGCCCAGGGGGCGATGGCCTTGGCGTAGGCGTCCGTGTCTTCGCCGAGCTCGGCCTTGAGGGAGTTTTCGATCATGCCGCCGAGGGAGAAGGTCGGAGGGAAGGCCTTCTCGCAGTGATGGTTGCTATCGCAGACCCCTATGGCAGATGGTCAGGTGAGTGTTCAAAGCCTGGGGGATATGAGGGAAACAGCTTACCGGAAAGGCCCCAGTACCAGGCATCTGGCAAGGCGGAGTTCTCAAAGGACTTGGTGGACCGGTTCGTGATGAGCTCGATGGAAGCGAGGAGGTCGCTCTGCTGGACCTTGTATAGGTGGATGGAGCTCGTTGCGTCAGAGAGACAGCCCAGGACGGCGATGAAGTTGACAACCAAGCCGACTGTTGAACCATCATGTTAGTTCTATCGGGTCTGTTCTTCGTTTCGACGAAGGTGGTGGTCTCGTGTTCCTTGGACCATTCTTCGCCGACAATGGGAGGAGAGAAGTCACGGCAAACTTACGAAAGACGGCGCAGATAAGCCATATCCTCCATCCTCGCGAGTTCTCCTCCAACCCCCACATCTCCGAACACGACGCACGCTTGATACCCATGGCTGATGGCGGTTGATCTTCACAGTGGCACTGGTTTCTAGCTTTCTACCTCCTGAGGCTGTTGGGGCTGGTGCAGACGCGAGTAATGATCGAGACGGGACGGGCCGCGGTTGAACGTGGAAACGGTGCAGTGAAAGAAGAACGAACGTAACTTGGTTTCAATGACTGTGGAAGAAATCACGGCAAATCATCGAACGTCAACATCACGATGCTTCTCTCTCTCTCTCCGCGAAGCGGTCCCCGAGCCATCTATATACTGCGCACGAATACAAGAAACCCACGCCCACATCAGCGGGGCACAAGAACGGAAACAAACCCCCTCCCAAATCTCCCGAGCCCTCATCTGTAGGCGCCTTTCCTCAAGATTGAGGTGCCGCAAGCCTGCAGTGGGCAAGACGGCGCCACGGTGATAGAGGCTACAGCGAGCGCTAGGGAGGAGAAACAGAGGTCGAACTACGTCGCGGCCGGGCGCCAACCCTGGTCTGAGCTTGTTCAGCTCGACCCTGGGTGAGCGAGGGTGACCCTTGATACAATTGCGAAGCTGAACTATGGCGCTGCGTCATTGGTGCGAACCCGCAGACTTTGCAGCCCTAAAGCGTGGAGGTGTCACTGCGTCTCGGTACGAATATTACATGAGACACGAGGCATACACAGAGCAGAGAGGGAGGGCAAAGCGAATGCACAGAACGGTGTCGTTATTATTAGAATTAGAATTAGAATTAGAATTAGAATCTCGACGTACCATGTAGACCACGAAGTAGACTCTAAGATTGCCTGCTTACTAGTCTGTCTGCCTTGCCAACCTTTGTTTCTCCCGTTTCCATTCCAAAACGATGGGGGGTCCTCGCCCTAGCCTTATCACCGCTGGTTCGTCCCATTTCCGGCCTATTGCGCTAACAGCCTATCCACCTTGAGATTAGGTAGCCTACGTTAGACTCGGGAAGCATACTGACTTGGGCGTTTCGTAAACCGACGAGCCTTGAATGTCAAAGCCTTGGGCCATGTACTGTCCTTCGGCACTCGCCGTCTCGCTGGCTCATGCCCTGAAAGCGCTTAGAGCAACGGTTAGCCTTAAGTTGAAGAGGCAGGGAGACTATCGTGGGATGTGGCTTGACAGGTTAGTGTTTCGGCTTGCCGCGGGGGCGCACAACTCGTCATTTCATTGACGGGAGAGCATGCAGGTACCAAAATAGGAATCCCCATTTGACAGAAAGAAGTGTATAAAAAAAAAGAAAACTATGTAACAACTAGCTGGCTGGCTGTCCCGCTCGAGCAGATGGGAATCGATCCCTCTTAAAGTCCCTGGTCCCGAATGACAAAAAAAAGAACCACAAGTCTATCCCTAATCCGAAGTGTGTATATCCATCCCTATGGTGCGTCCCACCGATTTTTAATTGCCCAACACCTATGCGCCAGCTGAAATCCATCCCATGTCCAATCATCCATCCATACATCTCATCCATACATTCCGTCCATACATCCCATCCTCCATTGCCTACGCCAGCGCTCCCAAAGCAATCAGGACAACGTACAACACCACTCCGAGGCTTAAACCCAGTACAATGCCCTCGCGTTGAGCGAGGACCTTCATCATCCACTGCCTTGCGTCGCCCACCCACAGCGTCTCTCCCACGCCACGCCGTGCAGCCTTGAGCCCCCGGAGCCCATCCATGCTCTCGACGTTCGTTTCGTTGTGATACTCTTGCACCGTGTTGTTCTCGACTCTTTTCTTCACCCACGCGTCCATCGTTGGCCGCTCCTCAAACACCGACAGCTCGTCAATCTTGCCATCCACCCCTTCCTGGAGAATCTCCTCAATTGGCTTCTCTGAAGGCCCATCGGTCGAATAGAGTTCCTTCTTGACCCGAGGCACACCAAAGCCACAGCTCGTCTGAGCCTCGAAGACATCGGCCACCACCACCGCTCTGGCGCCATCAAATGCTGATCGCTTGCCCTTCGCGATTTTGCGGACCAAGTCTGGGAAGCCCGGCTCGTCCCACTCAACAATTTTGGATCGACAGAAGAACCTCACAATCCGAGGCGCAGGCCCAAAGCTCATAAACATCAGGCAGAGACGCCCGTTGTCATACGAGTGCGCAATGGTCTCGCAGCCAGAGCCGGTGCGGTCAATGTAAGCGCATTGGTTCGGCCCCAGAATGGCAAAGTGTGAATCTGTCAGCCCCTTGGGCGACACATTGATATGGGACCCGAGGGTCGGCGCCGACCCGGTGAAAAAGACGGGCTGACGCTGCACCCACTGGCCAAGCTCCTCGGAAATGGATGGGTAGAGCTTCATCGTGGTTCGTTGATGGAGGGGGATGGGTCGATCAAGCCAGGAACAGCATGCGATTGGGACAGAGAGTCACGTTGTTATCGCAGGGCCGAGGCAGCATATATGCGAGTTGACAGAGGAATGCTGGTTTCCAGGCAACAATGCGAGGCTGAGAAAGAATGGCCGATGTCCGGCATGTGTTGAGGCGGGGGAATGACGGTGAGCGGTTGATCAGGGTCCAGATTTGTCGGAGCCCCGCGGACTGACTGACTCACAGAGCCAAAGTGACTAGTCCGATCTTCGGCAACAACTGGGGAAGAAACCCAAGTGGGTCCGCAACGAAGCCTAACCGGAGGTTTGCCATGGAATAGAATTACCATGGAGGGGGAGATAATGATGAAATTGGTTCGACCATCGTCATGATGAAGTGCATCGCGAGAACGAACACGCGCAAGGTTGCCGGGATGGCCGTTGTACTGTCCGGAGCGCACAATCATCAATCAGATTGCGAATGTGTAGATCCATGAAATGAATCGAGTTAGTTGGCGATGGGGTACGGGTGGTAGGAGCCGTCCTCATAAGCGTCGTCGCCAAAGGCGCTGCTGTCGCTGCTGAAATGACCGGCAGCGACCACACTGGCTGTACGAGGCACGTTGGAGTATGTGCTGCCCTTGTGGGATTGCGCGGGAGTGGGTGGCTGCATGCGTCCTGCTGGCACATGCGTGTAAGCATCAAGGTCACGAACCGTGGGGTGCGAGGGATACCAACCTCCAGGTCCCCATCCCTCGATGAAGCTGCTAGCTTGCCGGGTTCCGTTGGAGGGCCGCTCATCAAAGCGCTTCGACAGGCGCTCCTTATCAGCCTTGGCCTCAGACTTTTCCTTGTTGCGACCTCGGTCCTCACGCTCACGTTCACGCTCATGTTGGCGATGGCGCTCCGCACGACGTTCTTCACGGTCACGGTCTTCACGGGGCTCCTTCTTACTAGAGGACGAGGTCGCCGACTTGCTGGATGACTTGCTCGAAGTCTTGCTCGAGGCCTTGCTAGAAGGGCGCGACGCCAGCTTGGGACGCTCCGGGATGGCGGCGGTCAGGGTAGGGGTGGCAATGGGGCTAGTCATGGCAGAAGGGGGCGCCTGGCCGTTGAGGGCGTTGAAGCGCATGAGAAGGTTCTCGTGCTTGGCCTTGAGACCGATGAGGCGCCGCTCAAAGTCCTGGCGCTCAAACTCGAGACGTGCATTCTCGTCAGTGAGGTGCTGGTTCTCGTCGGCGAGATGTTGGTTCTCCCCAGTCAGGTGCTGGTTCTCGCCAGTGAGACGACGGTTTTCATCCTTCAGGTCATGGGTCTCCTCCTTGAGTTCATGGGCTTCCTCCTTAAGGTCACGGTTGTCGTCCTTGAGTGTCCGGTTGTCCTCCTTGTAGGTGCGGTTTTCCTCCTTCAAGTCACGGTTTTCCTCCTTCAGGGTTCGGCTTTCCTCCTTCAGGGTCCGGCTCTCCTCCTTGATGTCACGGTTCTCCTCCTTGATGGCGCGGTTCTCCTCCTTCAAGGCACGGTTCTCCTCCTTCAAGGAGCGGGTGTCCTCCTTGAGCACATCCGCCTCGGACCGGACGCCGTCGAGCTGGGCCTTGAGCTCACGGTAGGACACGACGTTTTCGTTCAGCTTCCGGGTGGCCTGCTCAAGGTTGGCCTTGAGCTTGTCCTTGTCAGCCTTGAGTTTGTCCTTGTCGGCTTTGGCCTTGTTAAGATCAGTGGTGACCTTGTTCAGGTCAATGAGGTTGGAGTCGTAGCCATATTCGTAATCGAACTCGTCGATTTCATGTACCCTATCAGCGGAGGAATGCGGGACGTGGCGGCCGAAGGAAGCACTAGAGTGGGCAGAGGAGCTGGTCCTCTTGCCGGTGTGTGTAGAGGTCCTCTGGTGCAGCGGCATGGTGACGACTGCGAACGGTTGCCCGCACACGAAAAAGCGACGATGTTGTGTTTACTGGTGATTCGATGTTTTCCTAAAACTGCGATGCAGCGCTGCCCAACGACGTGTAGTCTGGCAGGAGTAAGGCGGCGCGGACGAATTGCGAGGGGCGGTTGGGCAGGGCCTCAAGG